>JAANSN010003694.1:0-17526 GCA_036850665.1 Dicranocentrus wangi | reverse complement strand
AAAAAAAAGCAACAACTACTATCGAAACCGGAAAAAAATTGGGTGAAGACCAAGATGACAGAACATATTGTACACCGCCCACGACCACCAAGCCCAAGTGAAACATCGTGTCAAAATTCTGCCTCAGTTGAATAAATTTCAAGCATAATATTTCAGCTTTGTACACATAACACGCACATCCAAGCCATCAAACCTCCTTACAAGGCTAATGTTCAGGTAGTATAAAGAAAGCGAAGCGTCGGGTTTTAGTTATGAATTTTGAATGTATCATTTTTTTTTTGAAGTATTGATGAACAATGACAGCCCTCGTTAGCAAAAAATGTATAGGTGGTTGGTCCATATTTTAGGCGCATGTCGTGCCAAATCACTTCTCAGGTTAATGGAATGATGAGTATGATGACGCTTGGAAAAGTTGCAAAAGTTGTCAACAAAGCAAGTAGGCTAAACCCTTGTGACGCGGACTCGCAAAAGTTTTAGGATTTTTGCAGACTAATCAATGACAATACACCTTTGCACATGATTACTGTAGGAATGACATCAGCATATCTTAATCTAACCAACTTTTGACGTATCAGATCATATACGGTCAGTCATACTAATAAAATACGCTGTAAAGTGGTATCCCGCATTTTAAATTGCATGACAAAACTTTTCGTTAAAGATGGAATGAGAATGTACGACATTTTTATACGAGGAGACCACCTTAAAATTTTTATAATGAAGCAAACCTGCAAGTTGAGAATTTATCCATGGGATCCCACGCAGAAACCTCAGTCACTAGGAACTTTCTTGATAATCTGTAAAGGATACTGTTGACGTAAACAAAAGAAACTTGAGATGCGATTGCCGATTGGAAGGATTCTGATTTTCTGCTAATGCTCATAAATGTTTATATGCAAGAACACCACGGATGTTGCTACACACGGCATTCAATAATATAATTATATACTACAGGGGAGGAGGGAGGGGATATACCTCATAGGTTGGATTCCCTTTTATCCAACAAGTTTTGTTTCAATTCGTGTAAGGAACCCCTAATCTGGAGAAGACAACAAAATTTGTATTTACGTAGGAAATTAGTCTTATACGGCAACAAGTAATGATACCTTAGTTGGCTTTGTTTTGTTTTATACGTTTCAACTCCAACGGTAATTTATAATTATTGTGCTCATCTTCGCTTGTTCATGTTAACTCTCGGAGCGAGTGAACTCGTATAAATAAGCCTCAGCAGAGTGTGAGCGCCTTGACTATGACTGCATGTGAAGTTTGAACATATTACTACACCATATAAGAGTAAGAAGAGACCGTGTTGTATCCACAATTTTTAGCCGATTTTTCATGGTATGGTCATAAACAGGCTCATTTGCATATAAAAATTATGTATGTAAATATACTTCGCGATGAGTAAGATGTACAGACAGATGTACATTACTGTTTGTAATGGATTGTCATTATGAAGTATAAAGTGTACAGTTTCGAATTCCACTCACCTCCTTTGTCATCTTGGTGCATGTCCTTATTTACGAAAAATAATCTCGTAAAACACCACATGATACATGATGCTTCAGTAGCGAAATCTGCAAATAGGGGAAGGGAAAACAGCGGTGTGATGCATTCATTAACAATTTCATTGCATTACCTAAGTTAGGTTGGGGTACCTATGACTCATCCTCTTGTTAATTAGTTATGGTGCTGCTTTGAGATTTTAATATAAAAAATGGGTTTATTGTTAACGTACATTACGCTTCAGTCTACTTTCGGTTATGGAAGTTTGGAATAAATTTGAAAAAAAAAAAACTAGTTCGTCATCATTACATCCCGGCCTACTCCATGTTTTGCATATCAATACCAAATCCAAAATAATCCCAGTAAAGCATTTTGAACGTTTTTATGAGCTCTAAAGAATTCAGTAGATAATGGGAGGAATGTACATTAGGAAAAGGCAAGATGACTGACATGAGCACCATACAACTCCAGCTGTCAGTCAATGAAGACGTATGAAACGGAGATAGACACAAATGGAATATGAAGGGGGAAATCGTGGCGAAGCATAATATTTTTTTTACCTATATCCACACAGCGTCCATAAACATTGCCTGAAATAATGATACATACATCTCTAAACCTCCATCAGCGATAGACATTTACGAACGTTTCAGTTCAGTTGAGGATTGGTATTGTTAGTGGGATTGTTGGAGGAGGGAGCCTAATTATGTTATCAGTAACCTCCGGTTTTTATGTTAGCCCCAATCATTTTGGTATCGCTGCGGTTGGCTGTTTTCCCTCTTATTTCACTTTCTGGATATTATTATGATATTGATATGACTGGCGTTTGTGGCTTTTTATGGAGGTTGTGAGCGAGTGTGGCTGCCAGCCACGTAATTTAGTAAGCGTTCATATTGAAAGCATGATAGAAAGTCACGGAAACTTTGAAACACACTTGCGGTTACAAAAGCAACTTTTGTGTGTGTAGGTTTTTACAACACAAATGCTTTCAACGAGCAATTTCCCCATTTGTTTTTATGCTAATATTACTCCTCGCCTCGGTCACATTTCGCTGAGGGCTGATATAATTTTGTGATGTGTAAATAGAGATTTTTTCTTTGGAGTATGAACCATGGTGGGGCTAAAATGGGATCGAATCGCGCATTCAATTTATGAGAAAAATATATCCAGGTTGTAAAGAAATGGGAGGATTTTGTTCACTCACGCAGATACATATTCAACTTCATTACCACAGCTGCCACTTGCACTCTATGCTTCATATTTCGGAAGGATTGAGAAAAAGGAGGATTACATATTATTGAAAGGAAATGAGGACTAGGTAACTTAATGTGCCAGTGCCACTCACAGAGTGGGTGAACAAGAGCCAAATTATTTCCTATCTGGATTCGACGAGAGTACGTACAGTGGGCCCAATATAAAAATTGGTAGAAGACTAGTTAAATACAGAGATGAAACAGGGAATCTGGGAGAGATAGCAGAGTTCTGTCCTTTTGCTCTCATGTCAATATCTTGATAACACTAGCCACCACCATGTGGTTGTGGCTCATTTCGTTTTATGTGGAAACTCGTTTGGATCGAAAGCCGAGTGCGCTCGTCCAAGCTACGTCAATATCGTGCACTATAGTACTATTTATTAAAGATCTTCTCGTGTATATACGGTTTGTCACTGTGCGATTAAATCTAAAACGAAAATGAGGCTTATTTGGTGTGACTAGAAAGATCAGTGAATTCCTTCCATTTTCATTTGAACTACCCCACACACCTACAACCTTTTTTTACCTGTTGTAATATACGCTCCGTGTTGCAAGCATCCAATACTGATCGACACTACACATACCTATTTGCATTGCGTATATGATGAAACATGGAAATCTGATACTTTTTGGGCTTTCCCCATTCCCTTCAACAAAATATGCATTAAATTGTGGCATGGTCTCATCCTGTTTAGAAATTACTCCTTATTGAGGATATACAGTGTAGATTACAAGAGTTTCTGTTCGTTTACTTCTGCCGTTGGAGATCGAACAAAAAAGATGCTATTTGGTTTTGGTCTTGGTGCTTTGGTGCCCACACACATCAGCAGCAGTATGAAATGAGCTGGCACAAAATAGGTGGAAGCCTGAAATGTGTATTATTCACCCTTCCATAATATTTTCGAAGCTATTATAGTTCCTATCCTATAAAGTATGATATATGTGTAGTCGTATATACCCACTTAATTTACATACATATATATTTCAGATGAAATCTTGCGCTGGGGCTTTCGCTGAACAATAACTCTTATTTCCAATGCTCACTTTTCTAAAGGTGAAAAGGTGGCAGGATTTTGTGGGCCTGACCACGGTACATGTTCATTTTTGTCCTGTGCTTATGCTTGTACTTTGCAATAAAACAATGATAATTGTGTTACCAAGAAAGATAATGAAGAGGAGGGAATCTCTGCCTCCCATTTTTCTATCAGAAGTGTTACATCTCGTAGACGAAGCCTAGGACGGATGGATAGATTGTTTATACCCGTAGAAATCATATATACTCGCTGATACCAACACACAATTACAATGAACTTACAGTGAAGAGGACAATAACTCACATTTAGGAGATTCGGCTGTCAAACTGCTGAACTCATGAATTGGCTTCACCTTGTCACTTTCAGTACACATGAAATAGCCGTTTTGCACAAGTCTTTGTTTAATGTGGCTCTTGATTATGATCCGTATCAGTTGTTGCAATCATTTTTGAAATTGACGTACGCTCTTTGTCTCAGTCACGACTTGGATGTGTATGGAAATGAGTAGTAGTAGTGATTTAGTCACAGGGAGCACAGCTCAGCGTGTATATTTTTAAGGTTAAGTAATACGTGCGTATGTGACAATGAGATCATTCTTGTAGGGAAACGCTTCTCCATTCCATATATACTGTGTGGTCAAATCCATTTTCTTGTTTAGGTCTTCTCATCGTGACATTATTTTGATTGATGTCACCCTTCGTCATTATGATTCAGCCACTTCGACATAATCAACACAAACGGATCGTGGTAGCAGTAAATCATGACATTTTAAAGGCGTTGTTGTACCTCCAACGAATATTGCACGCTCGTTTCCTTTGTTTATAAACAAAGCAAATTTCTAGGGAAAGTGGGTTAAGTTGACTCAACTCATATTACATATTTTTTAATCTCGGAGGAAGTTGGGCAGACCAGTTGCATTTTAAAGAGCTGGAAGTTGAAAAATGATGTAGTCATTTGACACATATTGTTATTCTACTTTGCTATACAAGGTTTAACGCGAGGAAAAAGTTGATTTGACTAAAACTCGCTATACGCTGCACATCCTCGATTGCGATTAGAGTACAAGGGGAATGATGGGATGTTGATATTCGCAGCTTCCTTGAAGTACTTAACACTTATCGGCAATTACGTGTGAAATATTACCATGAAATATTGACTTGGCATGATTGTACAACAACAATTTTCCTCCTAAGGAAGGAGTCGTCGTGGTCCAACGTTTTCTTTGCTAATAACACATGATTTGTAACTCATTCTCGGACGCTATTACAAACTTTTTTTTCATTCGGACACGACGACAACGTGTCAGCTAACAAACAGGAACGCAAATTGTAGCAGACTGACTGAACATCAGACTCATCAGAAACGCAGGAGAGTGTCTGTCGTGGCAAGTGGTTTCGAAAAGGGGTAAAATAATGTGCTAAGTAGAAAGCTCGAAACACCGCCTTTCAGTTTCTTAAAGAGCTCAGACAGATAGCTCGTGGCACATAAAAATAATTTGTGAATTGCTTTCAGCTTACAAATGATGAAGTCATGAGAGTGTAGTAAATGCTTGCTTGCACAATTTATCTCACACTTAATTTTCTTATGGTTTCTTCCTCTTAAGACGCCTGTACCAATACCAGCAATTGACAGCGCAGTTTACATCTTTCTTAAATCCATTTTCGCTTTTGCTTTTCCTTGTGCTAAGTAACGTTATACAATGATGTAGTCCCACGAAGTCGAGTCCCATAATTCACTTGCTAAACCATGCTTTTAGATAGCGTACCCAAGTTTGTCTGTGGCAAGTAATCCCCAAAATGTTGCACTGCAGTAGTACCAAGCGAGTAATCGTCAGGATAATCAAGTTGTCCTAATTTAGGTTAATTTGCTCATAGTTCCCAATTGTGGACAATATACATGTAGGCAGTATACAAAATCTCATTTATTTCTGGCAGGTTCAATGGACACATCAAGCATTTCATTATAATGTTTGATGACACTTCCGGCCTAATTTATATTGGGGATCGTGACAAAGGCTATGAGAAACTGCAAGATCTTGTTCAATCAGGTCTGATCACATTGTACCTGGACCAGAAAGCAGGCCCGTACATTGACCTCATGTGTGACCTCACGCAATTCAACAATCAGCGTAATCACCAAGTATCAAGTGGTCGCAACTGGGCTCGTCACCGTCAACACCACCATCCCCTTGCTAATCCCTCACCCAGCTCACATTCCACTTTGATCACGACGCCGGTGAATGGCAGGCACAACTTTAAGTTGTCATCAAATTCACCAACTGCTTCCAAACACCCGCAGCATTCACCTAGTCCGTCCGTGTCATCACTCTCGAGAAGTTCTACGGTAAGCGAAAAAATATGCAGGCACAACTTTAAGTTGTCATCAAATTCACCAACTGCTTCCAAACACCCGCAGCATTCACCTAGTCCGTCCGTGTCATCACTCTCGAGAAGTTCTACGGTAAGCGAAAAATAATACATAGTCTCGTAGTGGTAACATGTGTGAAACCACCACCAAAAATTTATGAAATCTTGCAAATTACCATCATATCCGTTGACACTTTGTCGTTTGCCTTGCGTTTATATTTACGCAAATAGCCGTGGGATAACAAAAACTGCTCACTTTGCATCTTCTCGGAATGAGAAATTTTCCTCCCAAAGGAAAATCGCGTATTAAGCTCCTTTTCTCCCCAACTACCCAACCGGCTTATTAGTGATATGGGATGAAAGGATAATAACTTCGCTTGAATTGTACCACTAGTTTTACCGTTATTTATTATGACATGACCCAGCAGGATCGCATCATGGAGTGAGCTGTCGGAATCTTTTTTACGATTTTCTTCCGTATGATATGAGCCGGTGGTGGCATGCAACATGCAACCCCTAAAATTTCTACTGGTGCATACATTTGAAAAATCTAGGTCTTACTTGTATGTGCAAGTGTAAACCTAGTTACATGAGCACTAAACGATCCCGTGTATATCCCTCACTCCACTGGATAAACAAGTGTAATCGTGCAATTTCAGCTTAACTATTTTGTCCCTACATCCTTCGTTTGGTTAACTTGCCCCGTCATTACATTCCAGTACATTACCCTTTATTTTGATGATTACGATATGCTCCAGTGGTAGCATCTTAAGCCATCAACTTTACTAGTAGCTTTTTTTACCAAGCAGTTCGGAAGTCTTAAAAATAGTGAAAAAGTAGGACTCCTAGTTTTTTGTCTAGTAATGAAAAAGATTAAAAGAACACTGCTTCTCTACTCCTTCTGCGCCTGATTCCAGAATGCATCTTCCCCTAGTAAAAGCACCAACATTCAATCCAGACAAGCAGATTTTCTCCCGAGTATTTTTTCTCTCGAAAGTCGTAATGTACAAGACTCGACAGAATTTTATTACAATTACTGACTTAGCTCCTTGTAAACCCAGTCGGATCCTGCAATAAAGATAAAAAAATGCATTATTTCAAGTTCTATAAATAGTGTGCTTAATTCATAGAAAAAATCCTCACGAGAGTCCATTAAACACCATATATATACCTATGTATATATATATAAACTTCTTGAAACCCAAAGGATCCATGTGATTTCTCGTTTTTCTTTATTAAGTCCATTCATGCACTGCCCCCAGGGCCGGAGTATGGCCTTCGACTGTTTTTTGACAGCAGCAGTAATGCAATGCAATAGAAAAAAAATAACAGTTTGTCTGCTGTGCGAGCATCTCTCAAGATTTTTATCTTATGAACAATATGTACATAACACGGAAAGATGCGTAATCTTTCAAGTTAAAGAAATATGAGAGAGACCACGACGTGGTCTTCGTGTGTAGATTCCTCTCTTGTCCAGAAGAAGAACCCACAAAAGTTGAAGCCCCATTTGAATGAATTTGACTGGTTCTTTTAAGATGGAATACACTTTGTAGGTCATGCATCTGCGTGCATCTTGTTCAATAACGTGGGGACGTACCTACATGAATAGAAAATGAGTTTGAAATTGAGTCCCCGTTTCCTTTTTCAAAGAACTCGTTGAGAATCTAAAGTAGTGGGAAACTGTCCCTTTGAGCACTTTTGACAAAATAAATGGTCAAAGTTGGTAATCAACCTGCCGATACGAGATCCATGGTTCGTTTCACGATGAAATTTAAGAAACACTCCTTATATTTATAAATTTTCAAGAATAACCAAGCGCGCCGACAATTTTTCGTGATTCGTGATCCTACCTGGTGCGTAGAATGAGCGAAGAGATTTGTAGTATGGACACCATCAGCGATGCCCCAATGATCACGATGATGATGCAACGATGATCGGCCATAAATACTTGAGAAAAAAATCTCCTACTTGCCGGCTCAGTTGGCTGTCCACTTCACCACGTATTTTTTATAGTGGATCTCCTTACCTCATACCGTTCTTAGCTGCACACCCTATTCTCTTCCTTGTTGTTTTCTTAATATGCTTCGTGTAGATAATGAATACATTAATGGGAGCCGTGCCCTTTGAAAAAAATACCACGATTTGGAATTATAACCCTTCTCGAGAAAAAAAGAAGGTAATAAGTCTGAAAGATGAAAGATGAAAAGGACCTGTCTAGTTTAATCATGATAAAAGAGCTTTCACGTAGACTAATGGTACTAACAATATTAATTTTTTAGAGAATAATGATGGAACATAATGTCCGTAAAATTCCCTATTGTTTTCCTCTTTCTTTTGTTCCCTCAACCACTACCACCTCCGTCACAGCTGCTGTGTGGTGTCTCAAGTCTCAATAGGGGTGAATGCGATGGACCATTATGAAGGCTTTCAAATTATGTTTTTCAATGTGATAATAATAACTGTAATTTTTTTCAGGAGAGGCAAAGGATTCCGGACCTCAGAGCGCATTCATTCCAAGTTCATACGTTCCAAGAACTGTCCAGATGTCAGATCTGTCAAAATTTCCTGTGGGGTTTGTCTAGTCAAGGTCTACTGTGCAAAGGTACGTTCCACACGCCGCACCGGAACGCTTTGCATCCTTCCATATGGAGCGTATTTATATTTATTGTTACCGTCATCCATCTAGCTTTCCCTGACATTTATTACTAATGGAATATTTTTGATACGCTTAAAAACGGATAAAAATGATAGAGTGTTGTATTGATTGCGTTTTCAATTTTGGAGTTTGGACATAAATCGTGTGTTGATAAATCCCAGTCCATGTAATGATGATGGTGTATATCTTCCCCTTTCAGACTGTAACCTTATTACGCATGAGAGTTGCGCGGAACGTGTGATAACGGATTGTGAACCTCAGCTCAGTCATATTCCTCAGGTGTTTGGGACCAGCCTTACAATTCTTGTGAAAGCTGCTGGAGGTTTTAGACCACCATTCGTAATAGAAAAATGTGTGGCAGAAATCGAGAAGAGGGGACTGCATATCGAAGGAATTTACCGTGTCTCCGGTTCCAGGGAGCAGACAGAAAGACTGAAAAAGTACCTTGAACAAGGTTTGTTACTTTTTAACATATCTCCTCCTTCTCGTTTATCAATTTCGTCGTGTCACGCATTTAGTTTTTTAACCGTATGCATAAGCTTTTAAGTCACTTACGTAAGAGCTTATTATAGACATCCTCGAAAAGTTATGAAGCTGATGGATGATGTCTGATGGGATCAAGTGATAGTTGGTGTGTGACAAAGACAGCTTTCAACATGGGACGAACACTGTGTTGTTTTGTTACCTATTATTCTGGTTTAGGTATCACTCATCAGAATGCTTGGTTCGATCCGTGCCGTGGCTCGTTATTCTGGTTGGATAAATTTGAACAAAAGATCTTATTTTTCTTGTGAAGTTTGATACATTTTATAAAAGACAAACTTAGCTTGGCTCCGGCAAGGGCAAGATCAGAACAGAAATGGAGAAAACGAAAGGATGAATAAATATTCAAACTATAGAGAACTTGGGCTAGTTATTATTTTTGACCAACAAAGCGTTACATTACACAAAAGGACAGATTCCAGTTTGGTAAATTTAAAATGTTTGGCAATTTTTGAAGCATGCTGCAGATTGAAATCCGTATTACCTTGCTCTGATGCCTAATAAATTTTCAGTGCAGGATGAAGTTGATCATTGGAATACCCAAGCTGCTAAAGCTAACAGACAGTTTTAATAATACAGTCTTTACGCTTCCAATCGGAAGTTGTGTTTGCTGAATAAATAAATGAAAACTTTGGGAATGGCTTCATTTGCTGATTTGTTTATTGACTTTCGTCTCACTGCAAACTCACAGTAGGACGCATTATTTTTTCCTCGCTAAACACAAGACGTTATGGCCTAAAGAATTTGAAAACTATGGACTCCAGTCGGCAGACGAAAAGGAATAGTTCATCTCACGCAAGTGGACTACCTCTCTGAAACTGTATAGATACAAAGTTATTATGTGCACGCACTCGAAAAGTTGCTTTTTCATCTGATTCTTCTTGGTACATGCGTACCTATAGGCAGGGCAGAAGTAGAAACGAGGTAGAATTTTCAGGAATGCCATGATTGCCAGTTTTGCCACGCCGCACCAGGCGAAGCACAACGCATAATAAATTCCACATTATTCTCGCTGTCGAAGCAATAATAACCGAAAATTCTCTTTTTTCAATAATTCTCTTGTGTGTTATACCTCTGTCTGGCTGGGTCTCTCTTGTTCCAGTACAAAAGCACAAAGGTTGTTAAACATTGCTAAGCTTTTGTTACACATGTTTATTTCCCTTTTCCCTCCTGCTTCATTTTTTATCGGGAAACGAGCAGTCATAGCCTTCAAGTTTCAACTCATATCCCGTTGCTTCTTATATGGACTGGTTTTTTTGTATTTTAGAATTTGTTCCTGCGTCTACATGGAATGGAATACATTGGTATCAAAAGACAATATATTTTGTAATGGGTACATTGAAGCCTGTATCTTTTTTTGTCATGCATGATATCCATAAGAGAATTTATGACGTTCGTTAGATTCTCAAAATGTAGCGGAAAACAGTCAAGCCAATATGCACCCTCCAAACATTAACAGCATTATTTCATTGTTTGGGCCACACGATTGGTGAAATGTTTATGTGATAACTTCATACACAATCTTGACGCGTTGTAGCAGAGAAGTGGATCGATAGAGCACAAAACACTACTACATTCGCATTCTTTGAAAGCAAATCTTGTCCTGTCGGTAAAGTACTCGTGCAATTATTTCCCGTTGAACATAATGATTTGCTAAAGATTGTTATTCGTGTTGTTAATTTTGTGTATTACAACGCACGCGGAATGTTGATGCCGGAGAAAATGGATGTGCCATGAATTGTTAGTACTTTTTAATATAGACTTTGCCTGGCTACCACTTCGTGTCTCTGTAATATACATGCTAATTTGCGTTTAGTGTTATGACAGTTGGTGAAAATTATGGGGATTTTTTGCAACATTTTCCTCTCCTTTGAGTTGGGACTTGGATTTGCAGGTTATGTTTTTTTTTAATTCTTGAGCAAACAAAAAACCGTTTTTGCTGGCTTTCAACTTGTTTCACGAGCCCAAATTATCCATACGAAATTGGGAAGAAGGATAGTACACACGCTTGCATGTTGTTTTGTATTATAGGATGAATGTGCTTTGTGAAAAATTTTGTTTATAAATGGGAAAAATGCTCATGGTGCTACTCTTTATGAAGTATGCTCATTTTTAAAGCAACAAACATTAGCATAAAAAGATGATTCGTTTGGATAGGTTTTTTTCTGCTAGCAATGCGCACACGCTTTAATAACCGGTGGATAGTAACTTAAACATTTATGGCGAGATGTTTTTCTTTAATTCATAATATAACTTTTGAAATAGCAGCAAGCAAACATAAAGTGTCTAATGTAACACAATATACATTCATTCCATGATGACTCTGCATTTTTATTTATTTAGGCAAAACTCACTAGCCGGCAGAAACTCCTTTACCTACTGCACATTGTTTGAAAGCACAGAAGCAATTATACTTCCNGCAATTATACTTCCAAGAGTGTTTACTGGTTCTCTCCTGGTCGCTACCAGATTTGGGCTGGCTCTAGATTAAATTCCAAGTATGTCCGTATTTAACCACAGTCTACCTTGGGTTTGGCGCTGAGAGGCCCTCATCAACCTGTAGAGCGAGAGGAGTTATAAAAATGATTATGATTAGTAGTCAGCGTCGTTTCGTCTGTCGTAATAAGTGGCTTGACGAAAAGCAGCAAAATCCATGTGGCAGGTTGGGCTGTGCTGGAAGGCAAAGTGCGGATAAATGAATTAAAAGCTTAAAAGGTCGTTTTATTCATCTGTATGACGGATAATAATCATGGGGATTCACGTAGAAAAAAATCTGAATTATACATGTACACATCTAAAATATCTTATAAGAAACGCATTTACTGAAGGGCATGTTGTATGTATGTAATATGTATAGTGTGCATCTATGCTTGCTTGCTGTTATATGGACAGGTATGGAAAAAATCGAAGGATACAGGTTTATTGAATAATAAGAACCTATAATACGTGTCCCATCAATAAATAATGTTTATCACTCAAAAAGGCAGATTTTAATGCGATGTTCATACTTGCTCAGAAAAAACCTGCCAGGCATGTGATCTACAAGCTAATGAATATTTGTAATCACGTAAAGCCGATGAGGCAAAGGAGACATTGCGGAGAATGTAAATGAAGTAGGATTTACGGCCAAACGCAATGCTCACAGTTACTTAGCATATTTTGCAGATTTTACATTGTACTCTGAAAATATTAATAGATTACTTAATTGTGCTTTGGGAATCACACATTGTGTTGTGGTTCTCTCAAATCGTACGTTTGTTTGCTCATGTGAAGGTTATTTTCACACTTGAGATTGAAGTACGAGAATGTGTGATGAGGAATAATTTGCGAAAGTAATTATGAGAAAATATTTTGTGGTCTGGCAATTGTAAAAAGAGGTGTTTGCTCAAATTTTGGTCCTTGGCCTAGTATTGGAAGATGTAAATACGAATGCGAATACCTTACGAATGATTGCACAGGCACCGAAGCAGCGGAATATTGCCGTATTTCTCAAAGCAATATTAACGAAATTTAGGAATGCGAATAATTTGAAGTTTTATGATCTAGATTAAATCTTGTAGATTTATAAGCAACAAGCATATTTTCTTACATGAATTACACTATACCTGACACTTTAAGTGTTTCCCAGTATTGAAATGGTTCAAAAGATCACTGGATGCATGAAATAGTCATAAATTTGTTAGTAAATAGTAAATGAATTGTACGCTCGTACGCTGACAGACAGATCAGGAGTAATCAAATAAGTGCTGGTTTACGAGCCAGTTGTTGCTTCACATAAGCTATCGTTGTCATAATGGGTGTAGAAAGACTGTTTCAAACAGCTCGTCTTTCATGCTGTGATGCTGATTTTCACATTTACAGAAAAGAAGGAGGAAGCTCCTGTCCGTGTAAGGAATTTTTGAATGTAAAACACCTGCAATTTTAAATCACTTGTTCAATTCAGCATCATATAAAGCAACTGAACTAAAGGTGTTCGTGGTGTAGTCGTTGGTTGACTATAATTTTTCAACTATTATTCCCCAACAGGGAGTAAAAATCGACAGGGATGACGATACGGCTCCCCATTTTCCAATCAATTGGAATATTTATGTGTTGGCTGTCTTCCTACATAAATCCCCGGTATCCAGTGATGCGTGAAGTTGCGGTTGTTGCTACCTCATAACATAACCATTTGGTTCAACACTTTTGAGCGCTAGGGATATAGCGATTGTAAAACGTGGACATTGTATTCTGCCTCACGTTTTCTCATTGTAAAAAAATTGTGGTGTGCACGCACGTTCAACTGTGCATCTTATCAATAACGTCAAATCTTGGTTTGCACAAGTCCACAATTTGCTTCGCACATGTGCGTATTTTATGGTCGGAAATTTTTCAATATCGGAAAGCAGAAAACAGCCAATGCCTTTCCCGTTTGAACATAAATTAGCCCAAGCATACCGTGTTGAACAAACCTTCGGCACTGCCAGGTTGATAAGAGTTAAATAATGAAGACAAAGATAGAAAATAATGATAAACGTACTGCGTTTGATTTTTGGTTAAACATGTTTTCACGGGCCCAAATCATTGCAGTTATATAGGTACCTCTCAAAATGGAATAAGCATGTAAACGTGTACAAGTTTGTGCGTATATGACATGAACCGGAAGATGAATGAATACCTATATGAAATACATAAAATGCAAAAAAAGTTCAATAATCCAAAGATTTATGGGAGAAGGATGGTAATTCCACGAAGAAAATATTCTTTGTGGAGTCATTAATGTGAATAACACATGATGATGGTGATTCTCATTCACGAACTCATGCGTCACTCCCCATGACTTTCTACTCATTTTGATCACTTTCAATCCGCCAAGCATTAATCCACACCAAATGCCGACGTTTATTAGATTGCTCAATTTTGCAGTTTCATTCGAAAAAAGGATAACTTTTCAAAAATCATTTTAGTCTGACTTTTATGCGATGCTTTTACTGATAGCGAATCAAGCTGTTCCTTTGAATGTTACACCAGATATAATACCTTACAAATGCGTGATGTTGTAAACAAGATTATACTATTGATATCATTTTGTTTTGTTACAGAACGTGAATCTGCAGATATGAGTCAATTTCCAGACATTCATTCCATGTGCGGCCTTGTGAAGCTCTACTTTAGAATTTTGCCACAGCCACTAATCACTACAGATGTGTTCCAGAGATTTCTCAATGCCGGTAAGGAATGCTAGAAAGGATTGAAGCTTGACGATATAAACTTCTACACAAAAAAAATGTCTGACGGACTTGAGACGAACTATTATAGTATGCATTGCATTACGAATATTACGATAAATAATCATTAATCGCTAAGCTTTTTCCTGGTAAACCTATACCGTGACGCGTACACATACATAATCTTAATCGAATCCTGGTTGTATAAGGTTTCGCACATCGTTCAATTACAACAGGAGCACTTGTTCGATATCATTACAGGCTTTTTACAAGTTGTCAAAACGAGATGTGATAAAAATACATTGAAAAGCATTTTCTTACATTTTGCTCACTGCAGCTAGAAATCTGCAATTAGCTGAACCAACTTCGCTTTTAGATAGAATAGTCCGGTCTGGGCTCATTTTCAAAAGTGTTCATTTGAATGGATAAATTGTGTGATGAAAATGAAATGAATGGCTGGTGAGCAAAAAGTGGCAACATAGTGAAGTTTTTGCCGTGGGGGGTAGATTGACAAGTGAGACGTAATAATGGAAAATAAGCAACCAACAAAGGGAGTGTTATTACCATTGAATGGGATACGGAGATGTTTTTTCTTTGCAGCTTATGTACTACATATCAACAAAGGGATTTGTGTATGCAAAATCTCAGAGTCTGTGTGTATATATGGCCTTTTATTCAGACTAGCCTAATATGTGTATACGGACGGACATTTTAGGATATATACTTCTTATAGGCAATATTTCAGAAAAGCCGAATGATGACATTCACCTTCAATTTTCTTGTTTAATCCCTTGCAATTCGCCAAGGTTGTATCTCTGGCTAATGAGAAGTGAAGTTATGTACCGCGCACCAAAAAGTAAAGTGGTCTAGCCACGTAGACGAAGTACGATATGTTTTGTACTGAACCAGGAAATTTTTTGGTTTTTTGTGTGTAAATATGTGGAGTCAAGTCAAATGAAAAAAAAAATTGGTTTTTATTAGGCAATCATTAATAATCAAGTGGAGTCTCTTTGCATTTTAATTGCGATGATGATAGGTCATATATCGATTGGGATTATTGGTTGTACGCGAGACTGAGTGATTTGGGTAACTTTTTACTAGCAGGAAAAAAACCACTGGAATATTCGGCTATTATCGACACTATCTCTCTTTGTCTATTTCGTCTGGAGAATATCAAACAATATTTCAATTGCACAAGTAGAGATTTGATAACTGAATTGAGCTATATAATTACGCTTCACAAGTGGTGCAAAAATTGCACTTAAATTGACTGACATTATAAGAACTACCAGGCAAGCTGGAGACTTCATACAATTTTTATGTCATGCAATATTCACGCCATTATTAATGTAAACTATTCCTTTTTTCTTGTGTTTTCTGGGGCCCGATGCGATATGGGTTTGGTGGAAGCAGATGAACTGAACTTGGACATCATCAAGAGAGATCTGAAGAAACTACCAGCAGCACATTATGTAACGCTCAGATATCTTCTCAGACATTTACACCAGGTGGCTCAGCGAAGCGACAGGAATAAGATGAACCCTTTCAATTTGAGTTCTGTCTTTGCTCCAAGCCTCCTTTGTCCAGCACAGTTGAACATGAACACGCTGAAGCAAGGGACGACAGCATTAGAATTGATGATTATAAATGTTCCTATTCTTTTTCCAAAGATTTGAAACAAGACTTGTTGATTTTGATTACATAAAACACATGTAATTTCAGGAATTTTTTTGGCATGTTGTTGTACACTATGCTTATACTTTCGAAATGCAAGAGGTATTATTTTAAATATATTCAAGTGCTTATAAATTACAGCTATAGTTTAATATATTATTTTTGAAATAAATGTTATATTTCATTCTTACCTCCTTAACAGGAGATACTTATATATAGACATGCACTTTCACTTGCAGAACATGAGAATAAAAAATGTTTGTTTATTGAACTGAAATAAAAAATCTTGACACCGATTTTTTTCTAATTACGTTATAATTCCATGATCCGATTATATGTATACAAATGATCAGGAATAAAATCCTGCAAGGAAGGGGTTGAAAATCTGATTTGAATTTTAACATGATTAATAGTTACTTTATTTTGATAATCAAAATTCACTGTAAAATATGTGGCATTTTATACGTTTTAGACGACGTTTAGACGAAATGCAATTTCCAGAATTTCCCATCCAAACTAAAAATACTGTCATAAAATAAGAATGCTGTCAATAAAAATCTGGTAAATATCTGGTTGGTTTGGTACGTGTTTTCACACAAAAATATGCAATACTAATCCATAATTTGAGAAGGAAATTACACTTTAAACAAAAACAACCAATCAATCAATTTATCCGAACCAAGGCTATTATTTTGCGATGTGACTATCAGTCAACGTGATGTGCAGATGAACACAGTTAGCACTCCTCCACTCTCCACTCGTCAATTACCCATTTAGAGAATCGCTGCGATTAAGAAAAACAAAATATCAATGCAACGGGCAGAGGCAATAGGCAACTTAAGTTGCCTTTATGTTTATTATAAGTACATATGCATTTTTAAACATTAAACAGGGTTAATTGGATTTTTGACGATATTTTGAGGAAAACATTATCTTGTCGGTTTTGTTTGATCAAGCTTTCGACCACTCCGGGATCATCATCGTCAGGATCATGTATTCATTGTGGTAAAATAGGGATTTATTTAAAACCCACTTTTTCAAATGTACCTACTACCTGCATCACGGCTAACATACGTATTAGTTGTCCAATATGAATATTGCTGGTGCTCGAAAATTAATTAAGTGAGTTGTAACTCTATAATTACTAGGTATCTATTTATCCACGGTACAATTTTTCGGTGCCTAAGCCATTTACATAACGGCACGGAATATCGCATAATGGTTTGTAATTATTGTGTAAGAATTGACTCCTTGGATTTTGCACCATTGAACATTTTTTATTCCTAG
>JAANSN010003693.1:0-17529 GCA_036850665.1 Dicranocentrus wangi | reverse complement strand
TTTGTATAAAAGCGATATGTATAAAATTGTTTGCTCACTTCATGCATAAAGTTGTCCATAGGTGGCGTATGCTGTACAGATTGTAAATTACGGCGAGATGTACCTATGTGTGTGTGGTGCTGCTACAATGCAAAAGACTATGAACCTGCTGCTGCTGTGCTGTATCAATAGAGATATAAGTGATTTTGCGAACTGTATTGTGGATTAATTGTAATTAACTGTCTAGATTTAACGCCAGTCATTCATGTTACTATGACTGGCCAAATAACCTAGTAGGTATATATTGTGCAATAAGTGCTAAAGTGGCTTATCAAAAAGGAGCCCACCACCACAAATGCCATGCATTATATGTATGTTTTACGTTGTTGCTATTTCGAAGCACACATCTTTTCTGGCTGCCGATAAGGAGACAAGTTGATGGGACAATGCTCAATGCTTATGACACTGAAGATTATATTATTATAATGCAACATGCAGTGGAGTATTACACTAAAATAAACCGAGTTTTGTGAAACTTCACAAATTTGCAAAAAATAAAAGTCAATCAGAGCCCACTCGGTCTGGCTCACGTAGAACGAACGAACGAACGAAGGAACCCTCAAAGTTAATATTGGATTGTAGTCAGGTGGGCATAGGTGGGCATTTTGCATATAAACTATTTTAAATCGTTGGAGTGTAGGGATTAAAAACGAGTTGAGTACTTGTTGACGCTGGGGATTGGCATAAGCAAACTCCGTGCATGCGCAAGATTAGCTCTGAATTAGCACTTTTTTTCAAGTGTTTGATGATTCCCTTGCTGGTAGTAAATGCAACACCCAAACGGGATTATTTTTTTTTGATTGAGCATGAAATTAGTCGTAGACAACATGTTTTATTATTGAAAGATCCCACATGATCTACCCTGACATTGATGAATGATGGCCAATCACACCACAAGTACTTGAGGAGTCAGTGATTATTGGCTAGATATGCGCAAGAATAAGTGTCGTCGTATATCGCATATCCACTAGAATTTGTCACGAATGATGATGATAATAATAACGTTTTGCTTATCTAATTTATCAATGTAAAAAAAATGTATGTTGGCTGAAATCAGCGTTTCAAAGTCCTGTCAAGGCTTTGTAGAATGAAAGTATATTGACGAAGAGTTTTTTTTTAAATGTTTTTTTTATTGTTTGATTGCAGGTTTGATTGAGGCCGGGCTAAAGAGTGTAGCACAAAGGCGAGAGGATCTGTGAAGAAACAGCGAGTGTTGAGTGAAGTGAATTATTAAATTGTGCTCCTGTACGTGAAGTTACCTATGGAATTGTTATTGTAGCTTCTCGCTCTCTGTGAAATCGGAAATGATGGCTACGCAAGGAATCACCATGGCCGCTCGAATCCCCATCACTGATGACATCATCAGGCCCCAAATGCTCACGCTCAGGGAGTTCAGACCGTTTAAAACAAGTGACGAATATTTATGGGCAATGAAAGAGGATTTGTCGGATTGGCTTAACACTTTATATCCAGAATTGACAATAACTCCGCACACATTTATGGAATGTTTGGAAACTGGGGTTGCACTTTGCAAGGTAAATATATATATACAAACTCTATTTTTAACCAAAAATTATAGTTTGTGCAAATCCCTATACACTTTTTTATTATTACATTGCGTTATATACATGATAAGAGAAGAGCTGCGAGACTGGAATGAAACCGAAAGTCAAGGTCGTTTGGTTTTTTTTTTGAAAGCAATATTATTAGCTTTTACAACAACGGCAATCAGAGTGGAGTGGTGGATGCATTTTGTGCAATCCAAATAATGACGTGTAACACATTATCTCTATCGCTCTCCGCTAATTGATTTTTGTAGTCAATTTTTTTGTATCGTTTCGTTTAGTTTAAAAGGTCGGGGAATGACCGTCACAACTCACAAAATATATTGGCACAAGAGCGTTCCTATATCCTATTCTTACTGTGGCCTTCACATCATTTTCTTTGCGGAACTCTCTGTGAAGCGTTACTTATCGGGATTTTTTTATAAACAGTGTAAAATTATTATCTTAATTCATTTGACTATTTTTGTTTTCCAGTTTCGGGATAATGTCCTTTCCGTGTTAAGGCCATTTTAAAAATGCTTTTTACACATACATACTGCATTATTATAGTATCCATGTTTCTTTTACAGAATGTGTTGAATGGAAGTTGACCTATTGACACTGGACGAATTTGTTCCATTTTTGCGAATATATATACATAAAACATACATTTTTAGTGTTAGGAATCTTTACGAGTTGCTCTTGGGAACCTTCTGCGATACATTTAAAACTATATTCTTACTCATTCTTACGCAATACAGATGACAAACTTTTTGCAATATTATTTTTTTCCAAATTTCATTTGAAAGAGTACAAAACCTTTGGTAAGATACTATATTTGACAAATGTTCGAGGAGGCCGTCCGCTACTGATTGTAAAGTTAACAATCATGTTGTACATCGGTTTGCTTATCCTGTGAAGGCGGAAATTAAATACATACGTCGCAATTTGCTCGTCCAAATATGGGAAACGCGAGCTACAGATAGACAAAAAAAACCTTGTTACATCATCATCATATCTCATCGAAAGTTGTGTGTGTGTGTGTTTTTTTTCTTTTTAATTTTGTCATTTGTGGTTGAGATGAGACCAAAAGGGATTTGGCAATTGAATTTTGTTTATTGTTGCATAGTCACTCAACAGGAAGTCATTCCCTCCCTGGCCTGGCTTACTATTACTACGCGTCGTAGTTGTTAGTGGTATCAGCATCAGTCAGTCAGTCTGTATGCAACCAGTCCTGTTAATTTAACTTTTCCTGTCCCTCTCGCTCTTGCTTGTGGATAAAATGAATCTCAGAAAAGGATGTTTCTTATTTCTGCTAATAAACATGATTGCGAATTTGCAGAGCTTTACAACAACGGGCACATATGTAATGACTGTCGTTTAGTCGCTCCACTTTCGATTACGCTACTTACTACTGTTCCTTTCATTGTAGAGCTCTATAATATTATTTAGGTTAAGTCGATATGAGTGAAGATCAGAGAGTTTTTTGAGTACGTTTGCCATTTTTTTTGCCTGTGCATTATTATATGGTGGTAACCTTGATGAAGGAGCGAGTGGAGTGTGTTTAGAAAAACTTTGCATCCAACTAGGTATATTCATGTTTATTTAGAAAATTATTATATACGCTCCTTCAAATGAGTAAAGTTGAATTAGAATTAGGGAAAATATATAGAGCAGGAAACACATTTTTTGTGTGTGCCTGCCTGTTGTACGTAAGTAATTTGGATTTTTCTGTTCGTTTGGATGGGTTGAGTGGTCAGAAGGATAGATTTATTGACCGCTGACAGCACTTTTTTTTCTCTCTACATTTAACATGTTGTTTTTGCTCACTGTCCTGTCCTGAAGTGGATGTTCATGTTTGAATGTACAAAAAATGGATTTAGGGCATTTATTTTTCTAATCCATGACTCTTATCCCATTTTGCGATGAGCTTATGTAAACGAATCAAATTACGTTTTTGTATTGCGAGATAATAGGTGTAAAAGGTGTGAAGCAAAGTTCATCATTATCATCATCATCATCATCATCATCATCATCACATTCCAATAGTAATAGAGCATTAGCCTGACAAAAAAAGTTTCTTTGTTTAACAAGGATGACGAGTAAGGGCCTGCGGTGTGGAGAGCAGAGCCGTTAGGAGCAATTATGTATCCAGTCAAAATAATGCTTTTGAGCAGTTTCCTCTCAAGCATTTTTTGTAAAATACTTAATTTGTGTTTCTCGATAATATAAGTATAAGCATTAATCAAGTCGCAGTCGCGTTGTTCTTTTCCATCTTTTTTTTTCGCGAATCGTGTACTATTAGACCTGGTGGGAGGAGCAGACAATGGCTTCTTGCTAAAATAAACGCTTTGAGGCACAACACAAAGCAAAGCAAGCATAAGTGTGCAATCATCTCGCACTTTTTTATTAGAAGTAATACGAAACGTACATTTTATGTCAGGCTGTAGTCATAAATCCCTAGTTTCCTTAATGAATACATATATTTATATATACGCAAAGTCATTCAGTCAAGGAATGAAGGGAACTTAAAAAAATCAGTCCAAGATTCCAGTTCCTTAATTTTTGATGTACGATGATTTTACTGTAGTTCCCTCATACATCATTGGTCATAAAAATGTTGGGGTATGGTAAACGTAAAATGCTTATGAAAATACATAAAAAGTTATAAATATATGAATTAAAAAGTTATTTTTGAGTTGTTTCAACCAAGAGACCAACCTTCAAAAGTTCCTCGATGGTAGCTTTCCTTTTCCTTGCTTGTTTCGGTTTGACCCTCATTGAATATGCATTATTATTCCCTGAATTCTGAATACATATTTTTTTTTGTCTTTCTTTCTTGTTTTCAGCATGCAAATAATGTGCGCCGTGCTTGCCAGGAATGGATAAACGCCGGTGGGAAATTGCCCAAATGTTGGGGGAAAGAGTGGAAGCTTCCAAATGGAGAAGTTACGTACAACCCAAACGCCAGAGCGGAAACATTTTTTGCTCGTGACAACGTTCATAACTTTATTACATGGTGTCGGAAGCTTGGAATATTTGAGTGCTTATTGTTCGAGTCGGACGACTTGATCCTAAGGAAGCATGAAAAGAATGTGATCCTCTGCCTTCTGGAGGTAACATAACATGACACAATATAAATGCTAATGTTATTACATACCGTTTCCACTATCTCTCTCTACGCCTCCCCCAAGAATTCCTTCCTACCAACAATTGAAGATTACAAAACCTGACAAAAAAATGGCACTAACCCTCTTGCCAGACAGTTTTGTTGGAGTTTCTCTCCTCTCTTCTCTTCTATTTGCAAATCTCTATTTGCATTTTCCCCCTTTGAACATCCGTTGTGTCCGTGTGTACGCAATGTTTGTCTGCCTCTTCTGCCTGCACACCTTCCGCAACGGACGTCAGAGTTTTCTGCCTTGTCATGATTTAATATTAATAATAATATCCCCGTTTTACTTTACTCCTCTTGTGCGTATGTATTATAGGTTGCACGTCGAGGGTCATATTTCGGAATGGCAACTCCGCTACTCGTCCAATTTGAAAAGGAGATTGATCGGGATATTGCCAAAGATACGGGTCAAGAGCTGAGTAGCTCTGGGGAGGAGGAAGAGTCGTATATTGAGTACGGGCCCATCCAACAAATCATCACTAATGATTTGCGATCCTTAGATGAAATGGTAATTATTAGCCCGAGATTTCATAATGCTTATTTTATATTTGTTTATATGGTACATAATATCATTCTTCATTTTTGTTTGTTTGTTCACACAGGTTCGCGAACTAGTTGAGAGATGCAGCTGCCCAACTCAATTCCCTATGATTCGTGTTGCTGAAGGAAAGTATAGGATTGGAAATACCAAAGTGATGATATATGTTAGGGTGAGTTCAGTCAGCTTTTCTTGTATAATATTTGCTTTGTATTTATTATATGTCACGACAATCTGTGCATAACTCCTTTTGAGAAAACCTCTTTAGATTTGCAGATTTAGATTGAATTGTGTAAATAAATAAATAAGGCATATACCTAATACCATTGCGCAATAGGGATTTTTCATTCTTATAAATATTTATAACAACCAAGAAGTTTGTTTGCATGCATTGCGTTGCATGCGACAACCAACTAATAAATGCAGAAGATTTGTAACTCAATTTCGTCACTATTGTTGTCTGTTATATAGATTCTGAGAAATCACGTGATGGTTAGAGTCGGTGGGGGATGGGACACTTTGGCACATTACTTAGACAAACATGATCCATGCCGTTGCAGCGCTGGTAAGTTTTGTATAATAAAATTGTAATAATATCCTCCTTCCTAGTTACTATTTGGCTGGGTAAATTGCATATAGTTTTATAACGATCCAACCAAATGCTAACGTGACAAATGACTTTGAAATCCTAGGGCACAGAGCTACCGTCGCATCAAAGCTAATTATGAAAGCGGACGGAGTCACTCCCCGTATGAAGGTCGAATACGAAAGGTACGCCCATATAAACAAAATTGTAAAAAAATTACTAATATCTAACTTGTGTAGATGGAATGTTGTTGTACCAGATTTTTTGAACTAGTATTATTTTGTTATTATTATTATGCGGTTACTTACGATAATAGTCATCATGGAAAGCATTCATCATCTGATCAAACAAGGTAACTGTTGTGTTCAAGTTCTATGGGAAGCAACTCTGAGCAATATTGCACGGATATTTTTATTGGGCTTACCTTTTTACACACACTGTAATTAATTTGGGGTTGTTGGAAGCTGGCTGGCTGGCTGGCGCATGCATTTTTCAGTTCCAGCTCCAGCAGCAGCATCAGCATCAGCAGCACGTTTGTCACATGAATTCCTAAAGCACTCAACCATGCACAATAAAATAATCACAGTCGTCTCAGTGGACGTGGGCATGCCATTTTTTCAGTCACATAAAAGTAAAAAGTGCAAAAATAATGCATGTTGAGCGCCAGGGTTTTTTTTATATAGAGCTAGCAAAACTTTTTCACGTTTAGTTGCAGATAATAATGTTGCGGAAGTTAGTTGTACAAAGCATGAGAATAATTTTCCTTTTTAGTCAGTGGGCCGAAATTTCGTACCTAACAGGAAAATGTCAATCTTTTATGAAAATAGAACTATAAAAGAAATGGAAAACCTTCAAGTTTTCGTGTTTTTTTCAAAAACTTTTCCTTAATTGCAAAAGTGTATTCCCACCTGCACCTGCTTGACGCACCAAAGAAAAACCAACATTTTCCCAGGGTACGAAATTTCTCTGGTGGAATGGAAACCTTTCCCCGAGTTTTTTTTCGCATTATTGTCTGTTCACAAAAACTGAATGATTTATAAAAAAAAATTGCATCGCACTTCCAAAATTGTAGTAGTTCCACTTTCCTCTCACACGCAGCAACCGCGGTATATATTATATTGTTTTTTACAATGCACGACTCGCATTTAATTAATTTTGATTAGTGCTTATTATTAATTTTTTAAAATTTGTTTGCACATTGCAATGCATTTTGTTTTGAATACAGACGTGACCTCTCCTCATTTGACCCTGTTGCACACTCCACACCCACTCCTTACAGTGCAAGTAAGAAGCAAGTAGATTTGAGTGACTCTGGCTCGGAGATATCAGATGAGGGATACAAGACTTCTGATAACGCGAAACTGATGACTGAAATGCTTAATGGCTCAAGCCCAGCTACAGATTTCAAGCAGCCACAGCAACAATACCGAAGTAAGCACTTGGGTCTTCGTAGTCGACCAGGGTCCACCGATGAAGGTTAAAAAAAACTGACACTGAAAATCAATCAGTTGCAACAATTTTTTCGGTGAATTTGGGTTCCAAAGGAAGGGTGTAACTAATGAGAATTTTTTGTGTTGACTTTTATGTTCCGCTATATATATATATATAGATCGCCCTGACTCTCGCTCCACAGATGAGGAGTCAATCCTACCAACAGTAATCAATCAGCCAAAGATAATGAAAAGCAGTAGCGCAACCAGAGTGGTGGGCAACAAGTCCCAGACTCACCACCCCCGAAACCCGCTCGAGAGGGGCAGATCCTCGGGGAGAATGTCAGAAGGGGAAACTAGCGATTCCAGCGGCACCCATACTCTCCCGAGAACGACCGGAGTTGTCAAATCAAAATCCACCCTGACGGCAAACAAGCGTCCGACCAGAAGCCTCTCGGCTGGAGGCTCGCAAGAGTTTTACGGTAAAAATTCCAATTACGCGTCAAGCCAACGGGCAACGAGGAACATGTCCGCGGGCTCTCGCACGCCACTTACCTCAAGGGCTACGGGTAAAAACACATGGAACGGGCCTAACTCAGGCTACCGAAATCGTGTTCGAGGAAACCTATTCCAAACTGACCTCTTTAATGACAAGGCGGCGACGGCGGCGGCTAGCGGCATGGCAGACAAAGGGGGTGACGCTGCTGCGATTGACGGTATTAAGGATTTGGACCTAGCCGCCCTTATCCGAACAGCGCTAGAGCTACCCTCCGACGAAGACAAAATTTCGCATATTGAACTAGCCTTAAAGAAATTAGAAGCGAGAGTACCATCCCGTCAGAATTCCGTAGAGGGTCAGAGCGTTAGTTTGCCATATAGCAGTAGTTCTGCAGAGTCTACTCCCATTCACAACAAGGCTGTTACCATTAAAAAGCGTAAAGAGGTTGGCTCTACAAAGATTCCAAAGCCGATATTTTATTGATAATCAGCATCATCCTCCTCCTTTTTTTTCATTGCTGTCTTCAAATGAGGATTTTCGTTCGTTTTCGTTCGTCTGTCTGTTGTTGTGTTTTTAAGCATTTTCAATTAAATTACGAGTATGTAGTTCGTAGAGAACATATATAAATTTAGAGATGTAGAGACATTTATACTACTTTACTCACACATCATCAGACACACAATATATGTATGTATGCTCAGTTGTTAACAAATCGACTTTTCTTGTATGACTTTATCAGGGTAGGCACGCACAAGGTATTTCTAGCATTGGTAGTTCACCAATCCCTTTTTACTTCTTACAATCATCCAAAGGTTTTTAAAAAGTCACAACACAGTTTCTCGCGTCATCACCTTAACTAAAAACAAACAATTACATACGTTATGTGGGATACTCAAGAACTGGGATAAAACTGAGTTTATAATTACTTACTTACCGTCAAGGAAGAATATAAAAGGGTTTGTTGAATTCTACACATCAAAATTAGAGACTGAACTTCTTCGTGGGTAGATGATAAAACTGAAGTAAGTAGTAGGAATATTATGACTCCTCCTCCTCACAACAATTGACTCTTGAAGCCGAGAAATGGTGGTCGCCACAGAGAGAACGGAGAAATATTATTAAGGTTCCAAGTTCCAGTCCGTGCGGATGGTGAGGGGCTACAGTAGAAGTGTGTAGCGTAGCATAACGTAGAGGAGTTCAACCGATGAGTATCTTAAGTGTGGCCATGTTTTTTCTAGGAAGAATTCATATTCTAATTGTAATCTTAAGACTAAGGTTAAGCCACTTCCGATTGACGACGTCGCTTCTAATATGATATGATGACAGTAATAATGAATGAGGATTCAAAAGAGGTTTAATATATTCTTTGCTGATCCACTTTTGTCTTCCGCTTTTGACAAAACGATATATATATATATATATATTATGACTATTGTTCAACCGTTGCTGATTGAAGTTTTTGAATGATTGACTGATTTTTTTTTATTAATTATTATTATTATTTGCATTTATGATGAGCGAAGAATTGGGGTTCAATTCCATTCGGCTTTTTGCACCTTGCTTGAGTTGAAAAAAAAGAAGAAAATTCCTGTGTTGCCTAGTTTTTTCATGTAAGTACAAAATATTTCTGTGGTTCCTTCTTGTATATGTACATCAAAAAAAATATTAAGCGTTATAATATTCCGTTTTTCCCATTTAATTTTCTCCAAGTAATAGTAAGATAGGTAATTAATTGCTATAGGGTAATCCATAATCAATTTTTACCCGGTATGTATTCTGGTATGTTACACAGTATTCTGTCTGCTGACTTTTTATTTTGGTGGTTTATGCAATCACTTTTGTTGGGAATGCATGGACACTATATACTGCCGTTGGCTTTAAGATGATGATGATGATGAACTTGATCGGTCAAATGACAATATTTAGAATTTTGGAATTATCGTGTAAATATTCCAATTATATAACTCTCTCTCTCTGACAATGTCGTGCTATTGCAAGGATTTATGTAAAAAAAACTAATCAAGTAGATAGAGTTGCATTGTTGTAGCGTATGTATAGCCAAAGCCACTACTAACGGAATTCAGAGCTACTGTAGAATGGATGTATACCGTGATGATAGGGAAAGTTCAGATATGGATAGGAAACATACGTAAAGTGTAAAAAGAAAACTAGTTACCGACAGTAAATCCAAATTTTATTCGTATTTGCGCTATTTCCGCTTTTAAGTTACATGTTCAGTGCCTTCGATATAACGCTTTTACGTGTAGAATATAGAAAGTAAATGTGATGCGACCGTACCTATATTCTTATTATTATTATTACATGTATATGACGACGACGACTCTGTCGAACTAAATTTCGTTCAACGAAGCATCATTTTAAACAAAACAAAACAAAAAAATACGATAATGAAATAGTGAATCTTCAAAGCTGACATTATGACACCTGGCTCCTCTTCTTCTTCTTCTTCTTCTTTGGTCATTTACTCGAATCACGCATAAAAGTTGACCTGGCCGCACAAATGAAAAAGTTTGGAAAACGGGTTGATATATGTTGTCACTTTTAAAAACAATTGGAGCATTTGGCGACCTGGTAATAAGGCCGACCGACAAAATGGTGATTTTAGCCCAGGAAACAACAACCGTTTTACTAAAAAAAATGTCTAAAAGTTTAGAATAGGTAGCTTACAGGCATATTATGGTTGCTACTAGTAGTTATTAGTTTAACAACTTGTTTGGCATTTAAGTAGACAAAAAAGAGTTCTTGCCTGGATATGTAATCCTAATAAAATGTAGAAATATCCATATAGGAAATTTGTATAATATAAATAGGCATTTATTTTTATGATTCCGTATTTATCCGCGTGTAGGCCAGAGAGTATATAGCTTTTATCAAGTTTTAAAGCTTTATTACTAAACTAAAAAACTGAAATTGTTGTCTACTATATTTCTTTAATGATGAAAAAATATAGTACGTATCGAAAATCGATGTATGATGGCAGGCCAGTCACATAGTTGAATGTATGAAATGGGAAAAATTAATAATAATAAAAATGATCAATTTGTAACATTCTAACCGTCGTAATTGGGATGGCAAAAAAACCAAAACACCTAGTTTAAATTCTTTTTAAACTTAAACTTTATAATAAAATGTAATTGGCGTTTGCCCTAGCCAACCCAGCAACAAGTGCAATGTCGTGTGGTTTTACTAGAGAGGAAACCAACCCGGTTACAATCGTTTTAAGTGAATTAATTATATTATATCATATTATCTAGCTAGCTTTATTTCAACACACATCTCTAGCGTTAGCAGACTTGCTTTAAATTATATATAACATCATCGTTCGTTTTTTGTTTTTCATACTATTTGTTACCAAAATTATTCCTGTTTTTTTGTAGATACAAAACTATCATTTATAATAATAATAGTTAAGTAAGTAGTTTAAGGTTTAGTAAGGTTTTTTTTTGTTCAAGCGCTATACTTACAATTCGGTGTATTTAATGTTGCTCGCTGGGAATGCGGATCCAAGCCCAACCAACTACACACAGATACCCAGAGAAGGAATGTATACCTATAGATTATTATTACTACTATTATCTATAAAAAGTATTGTGTAATATGGGAATGAGAGAAAAGTGCAGGTACTTTATTAAGAAGTGTTTTAAAATAGACTGATATTGTTAACATTGGGAAAAAATATGTGATGAGTACTTTAAATATAGTTGTTATATAAAATCCTGTGTCATCCTTTCTAATTCTAAAACGCAGTTGGTTTTGAAAACAAACAATCATGCTCAAAAAGAATGAAAAATTACGGAAAGAAAAGGCTAAAAAAAAGAAGAAAGAAGTAAAAAACAATGCGGTTGTGGAAAGTTGTTGTAAACTTGTTAGCAATACGTTTGGCTGTTGTGTGGATGATGGGATTGTGGGATGGAGCACGATAGTAGTTACTTACTACTGGGACACTCTGGATAATTGTCGCATTTTAGCTTATGGTTTTGAACTACTTTGAAAGTTTTATTATCAATATTAAAATCCTAAAAGGCCCAGAGTGTCAGATGGAAGGTGTGTCCTTGTTTTGCTTTGCCGATTTTCCGTCAACATTTCACGCATTGATTTTATTGCTCCTCCGCACAGGATTTTGTTGTAGGCGAGGATCATTATTTTAGGGAAATGTATCAAGTTTTTATTATTATTAATATTATTATTACTGTACAGAGATGATTTTTCAAATGTATACTTACGTCTAGATCCGCCCGCAACCACGTCTTGAAGTAATGTATAATTTCTTTTGAGAACCTGACGCCCAGTATGGAACAGTTTTTGCAAAGAGCATCAAAGTTCTACATGTACATGTCTTTTTCCTCCCGCTGATGAGCATTTTTCACTCGGAATAGTCACGATTTTAAATTTGTAATTTTTATTTTGGGACAATTTATTTAATAGAATAGTAAAAAAAAGTATAGATTGTAATATTTAAGTATAGTTTGAATTGAAAGTTAGCATAAATTAAATTAAAAGTCATAGATACAATTTTTCGTTGTTATATAGAGTATATGTAAGAAGTTCATCATCCCCATTGATCATCCATCATTAGTTTTAATTTGTAGATTTCTATTATTATTATTATTATTATTATCAATATGTTTTTGTGTGTGCATATTACACATCATCAGTACAATCGTTTAAGCATTGCTGGATGCTGGATATAATTATTATTATTAAATAAATATATATATTATGTTGTATAAATTTTAAGAAATACTACGAATGCATAATAATAATAATATTGAGCTAAATGATAAATGACGACGATGATGATACAGTGCTATATATGTATCGGCACGCGACGACTACGACAGGATTTTAAAAAAATGACGTGTTATGAAATCTAGTTATGTGAACGCGGTGCGAAGTGTTTGCAATCATGATGATGGAAAAGTAAAAATGAAATAAAGTCAAATGAAACATATTATATATATATATATATATTAATTGTAACTGATTTGTCCTGATTGATTACTTTATTTTTTTAGCATATCGAGTCATAATGATCTTGCAAAAAATTCATACTAAAAGTGACACCGAAAGAAAACCATGTTCCATATTCTAATTGTTGACCTGTCGTAATGTATTTCATGAACTAAGCCCCCCATTTTGCATCCATCTTTCCACACGTGCATGGAAAAACAGCCCGATTTTTATCATAAACACGAGCATATAGTTTTTAGTTTCATATCATTTTTGAGGAATGAATGAAAAACAAGTGTCTACTACCCCGTGCATTATTCTTCGTTGATGTCTCTGTTTATTAAAATGTCCTGTTCAGAATCAGTGCAATTTGGCATCACAATACAGGCAATAAAATTTTCTTAGAAAGCAGGCTAACGGGTGTCACCGAACCTATAACCATCATGATAATAGAAATGGAGCAAAATGCACTCCTGTGGCTCGCTCGGCTGGTGTACGTAGTTAGTATAGCCTATCTGCCTATCTTCGTTGCTCATTGAAATGTAAAAAAAATAAGCTTTTTGGAGAGAATACTTATGTAACTTTTATAGCCCATTAATATTCTCATCAAAGGGTATTTATTTTTTATTATTATAAAGTTTTGACAAATACTACGCCTAATGTAGCAGTCAGAAAGTGTAAAGCCGGGATTATTACCGAATATTATTATTATTTTTTTCAATTAGTATTAAATGACTCGCTAGTTTCAGTCGTCAAGCTGTCAAAGTCAATATCAGGAAGGATTTTGTCTCACGCATATCGAGCACATAAAACTCCACAAGAAAGTAGAAAGAATACATCAAGTGTTGGAGTGTTGCGTCACATTTGGCAATTATCATTATTTGTGAAACATATATTAAATCTTATCCATTTTCTTGATAGTGGGCACCGGAGATTCATCATGGATAAAGGAAAGAGGTACTTTTTTAATTCAATATTATGTGTACAAAAAATACTGCTCCACTCTGGCAGCTTCCATTAAACCCGACTCCTATCATCCTCCAGACTCCCATCATCATCAATGAATCCCATGAATTGCATGCTATGCTTTATTCCAGTACGTACGTACATGTGCTTAAATACTTCCCTATTTATGCATCGAGATCAGTAGGTTTGGAGCTGAGTTGTTGAGATATGCTCGTGCTCGTGTGAAACTGTTGATTGAACCAACTGTCGCTCCTTTTGTTTTTTGAAACTTATTTGCTATTCAAAGTTTTAAAGTAAAAAAATAATTAGTGCATTGAGCAATCCCATTTTATGCAAAATATATAGGCATATATTTTCCGGTTCAGTAACAACAGGTTTTTGTTTTGCAGATCTGGAAAACAGGATAAGCCAAAGTCCAAGTCCAAGTCTAAAGCCGAGCAAAGACGAGGAAGTGGAGGTATCAACAGTTGTTTTAAATATTATTAGGTTATTTTTTCTTACCAATTGTTGTTGAAAACGTGGAAAATGGTGGAACCAACTTGTTCAATATGAATCACTTACACGCGCAGTTTGTTTGCAGTTATACTCGTATTTCCATTTCCATGCGGTTCTTCCTTTATTACCATTGAACTATATCCCCTATTGTATGTCAAATGACAAAGGTCAATCCTATGTCATACGCTTTCAGCTCCCCTCTTCAAGTGCAAATAGGAGGCAAGGCAATGTTTGCAGCAATATAGTATTTTTTTTGTATTTACGCAAAGCGACATGAAAACGACATTTCCTTTTTATATATGCTTGCATTTTTTTAAACTAGCAAAGCAGAAAGAAGGTTCGTACAATATAATATCGTTTTAGTTTACTCGGGTAAGCCGACTTGACTAGGTCTCAGCATTCACACGTTTAAATGGGAAGAAAAATTTGTTGGGGGATTAAAAACTGAAAGTGGCAACGCAAGACCTAGTTGCATTCAAGGGAGATCCGACAAATATATTATTTTGTCACTTTTATTTACCAAAGAATCTCTTGATTGGTTTGGTTGTGTAGGGAAGACAATGGAACACCAAGAGCCAGAACCAGTTCTAACGTCCGCTGATTATAGCTTATTTCTCGGTCCTCGAATGATCAATTCTAGGGTAAGGGAGTTTTTTTAGTTTCTAATAATAATAATCTATCAAATAATGTTTTAGATTTTGTTAAGAACTCATCTCATCTCAAAGTGCCATTTCACACAGAAACTACTGTCATTGTATTTATTAGTAGATCTTGTTCGTTTCACTAATTTTCAGATCATCATGGCCTACTTGTACTTGATAAAGGATCGAGCCTTGAAGGACCCGTCACTGACCAAGGTGACATATTTGGACAGTCTTTTCATGGAGGGTCTGATTCAAAACGGGTACACAAGTCCGTTGAAAGACAAGATTAAGAAGGTAGTATTGCTACCAGTTGCAATATAGTTTTGTAGTTGTAACGTAACTACTTATATACATAAATATATTTTACCAAAAGGGTAATACTTAACTATATTTTGCAATCACTTTTTTGCTCACTATAGGCCGATATCTTCCTGTATGACTTGGTATTCGTGCCATATTTCGTTAATGGGAAAAACTGGGTCTTACTTTGTGTGGATTTTCGCCAAAGACTGATCGTCCTCTACGACTCGCTGCTGATTCTTGACAACTACTACCCACACCTAACGGTAAGTTAAAAAATAAAATGACGACATTAAAAGTAACGATGAAAAATTGAGCCCACATTGATGAAGTACTAATTAGAAAATTATGTTAATTTATTTATTAGGCTTTGTACTCCGTGATCAGGAATGAAGCCACAGTTCGAAGAAACATTGAGGTTTTGAACAACATCACAACTTGGCGAATGGGTCGCGAAGAAACCTGGCCGATGCAGGATTATGTCAATGACGATGGCCTGTTCCTCTGCTTGTACGCCGAAACGCTGAGCCGCCAAGTGCCGGCAGTGTTTTCCACCAGGTACATGAACCTGCACAGGTCCCGCATCATGATTGAGCTGCGTGACCAAAAGATACAGGAGCCCAACTACGGGTTGTCATATTTCGTGGACAATGCAATGGAGATTTTGAAGAAACATGAAGAAGACAAGAAAATGTATCCTATTCCAGTTGACAATTAACCTGGTTTCCAAGGACACATCTCCAAGTTTTATTTTGGCACTTATTCCATTAAATTGTGTTTCCTGAAGTCTTCCAAAACCCGAGCCATGTATGTACTTATGTGAAATCTTATGTATATGGACGAATTGGTATATGTATTTAATTTTGGGGTGAAATCAGGGTTTAATTAAAGTCGTGCCAAAAATTAAATTTCAACTAAAAGAGCATTTCAGTTCGAATAATGCTTTAAGCCATAACCATGTCGAAAGTCAACAAAAAAATGTGTATTTACGATTATTATTTTTTTTGCTAGTTTTGAATACATCAAAAGCTAATATTGTTGTTGAAATAATATTTGATGATTCAGTTTTATCATTTATATCATGTAAAGAATGAATTGGTAATAATAAAAGTGGAGTGGTGCCCTGTTATCAACTTTAATTTGCATTGTTGCTTTGATTGATTGACGGTAACGTGACGGGGTGGCCGGTGGTGCGGTGGAAAATAGCATGCCGTGGCGCACCACCTCACCTCGCCGCCTGCATGTTGAACAAAGACTTTATCGCATTGCTGGGGTGACGAGAACAAAAGCGGCCACTTTGTCTCCGTCAGCTAGATTCCTTCTGTTGGTGTTGCATTCCCAGAGGTGGTTGTTTGATTGACTTTTGGAGACTTGTTGGATATACGACGATATTATATCTGCTGCGATTGCATTTCATTGTTTGCATGCAAAAAGCCAGAGCTCACAAAGATCTGATTGTTTAAATCGACTAAACAATTTAGGGTGGGTGGAACCAGTTCGTATGGGATATCATCACCTCGTGGAGCGGTGTAAGTATTTATAAATTAAAGTGGATGTGTAAATATCGAACTGGCTGGGCATTTTGATGCTGTTTGTTACCTAATTAATGACGGTCAACGCATACTAATAAGATTCAGAGATTGTTTTTTATTGAGTTGGAAGTTTGCTGGCTAAGAATATTAAGAAAGTATAAAAATGGGTAGGATTACACCTATCAGGTATTTGGCCTGTTGACGCATAAAAAAATTCTTATGAATCAACACGGGTGTTGATGCATAAGATCTACTATGTGCAGAATTTCTTCATTTTGCACCCTAACCTACCCCTAACCGAGCATATACTTACATATTATATCAGCAGATCTCAATGTATGCAATAATATGCTCGGTTGATGATTAGGTTGTTGACATAAGGACACAACAGATCGTCCAACTTATGCGTCAACACCCAATTTCTAATGCGTCAACAGGGCAAATACCTGATAGGTGTAATCCTACCTAAAAATGTGTCAGGTGTCAGGCGAGAGTCACAATCACCTGGTGTTTTAATCATTACCTACATATATTAAAATCGTCACGCAGAATTTTACGGCGGTCGATTTGGCTGAAACTCGGTATATAGATGTAGTTCGACACGTAGATGCCGAATCCGTTGACTAGAAAAGGGTACCCCCCTTCAATTTTGAGATAATCGCAAAAAACTGTAATTATGCAAATGAGCTAATTTGCATATTTTTGAAATCATTTTTATGCAAATGAGCTAATTTGCATAATTTTGGATAATCTTGGAAAATTCTACGTACTACGTATATTAGGGGCGTACTAAATGAAGTACGGGTAGGGTAT
>JAANSN010003692.1:0-17533 GCA_036850665.1 Dicranocentrus wangi | reverse complement strand
AAAAAAAGCGTAAGAAATTGAGAAATGCCTAGAGGGAGCGACTGGCTTTTGCTCAAGAAAAATTTTCCCCGAGAGGAAAAAAAATCTTGATGCGCGTTATGTGTTGGGAATGGAATGATATCATTTGGAAAAATGTTGAGATGAAGATAGGCGCGTGAGTTTTACGGATGTATCAACAAAATCATTACGTTTATTGTTATTACATTGGGAAAAAATTGGACACCGCTGAGACTCTAATCAAAATAATCCCATGAATGATTATGACTATTCCATCCATCCAATGATGCACACATTCAAATAGACTTGGCAGACAAATGGTGTGTATACCTACGTAGATAAAGGTATATAGTGATAAAGATGTGTGGATGTGTAAAAAGAAATGTGCAGAACCTTGAAATCTTTTTATGAGTTTTGACGAAAGACAGAGAGAGGATTGGTTGGGGGACATCATCATCAACCCAAACTGGACTTTCCATATATGTTAATTTGGTGAATACGAAATGCGATGACATTTATGTGATTCATAAAATGTGGTGACGACTTTATTGCAAAGATAACAACACAATGCTTTGCAATGCAATGTCCAACCGATGACGGAGGCTTCCTAATGGGAGGAATATTTCAACCAGATTTGCATAATTCCTTTTGACTCCTGCATTTATGCTGATTATTATAATTCAGAGAGTCAGAGTGGCAAAACTTGAATGAGCAGAGCAGAAGCTTGAATGCGACATTAATTTGGGGAAAATATATATGCTTCATAAAAAGATTCTTATAGAATTTCACCAGACCAAAAAGTTGTCCAGACCAAACTGCTAAAATCGTTAACAAGGTAGCCACTAGTCAAGATTATATAACCGATTCGGCTTCTCGTACGCTGCTAATCGTTAATCACTTCTATTCTCGTCCACTTGGAGAGATCTTTGGAAAAATGCGACCCTCGTTGAAGAAATAGCACGTGGCTACTTGTGCATTTGGGCTCTTTCTTTGCCTAGTGAGAACGAACGAGAAAAATGTGTGCGTGCAATGGTTCGGAATGTTCCAACTTGTTTACACGTTCATAGTCCATCATGCCACATCATGAAATCACCGGGCATGAAGAAAAGTGTGTTTTGCCACCAAGATACCAGGCAGTGCAGCAATGCAATGCAGGAATTGGATTGAATTTGTACAAACATGCAGTCCTCTCTTTGGCGACTTACTAACTTACTTGTTAGTTGTAGCTTAATTCCGAATTTTTATGTGTGATGGGATAGAATCCATTTTATGTGGAGTGGAGAGAGTGAGTGAGTGAGAGAGATGCCCACATGTAAATAGAATGCCAATCAACGTCCGACTTAAATTAAAGAATTTATGACCCTTGCGCTGTCATCCTTTCAAGCAAACTCATTCTAAATCTCGGCGTATTCATCCATCTCCCAAGTTTATTTTACATTGCGAAAAAAAGAATCCCTGAAAATTTTGCAGTAGAACAAGAAGTGGAACAAGTATGCAGGCAAGGAATGCATTCTGCTCAGCAAGCATTTAACTTTTGCACTAACTAAACCCATGATTTACTATTCTGTGGATAAATACAAAATTTGTCTTTGAAAACGTGGTTCATTCTCGTGTGTAATAAATGCAAAATGACATTTTAAATGACACTCCCTCACACAACTTTCCCAAAGGCTGCGGAGCAAGACCTCAAGTAATTCATGCATAGTAGCCATATTCACGTCCAAATTTCTGCCCATCGAAAAAGCAATTGCATCTCATACATTATAATCAGAAAGAGGGGAGAATTGGAAGAAAATACGAGACGTGAAATGTGATTTTTTGCAAATAGACATTAGCAATAATCATTCAATGGCGGGTGCTTGTTGACACTATGAACGATCTTGCATGCAAATAGTCATCAATCCGCACGGATTCACTTGATCAGAAATTTAATGGAAAACATATCCGTTACTCGAGTTTCGAGGTCGGCCGGCAGTCAGCATAATCATAAACGTAACCCCGCACCCTCCAAATACCAATGTTTAAAATGAAGGTCTTTCTCTTTCGCCGCTATGGATCTCTGTATATATCCTCCTCATATGATATCATCCACACCGATTTCCTCCATTTTTTAAAGAAAATTAACGGAAAGTTCTTACCGTTAGGAGGATTTATAGTGTTGTAAATTAAATCATTTGCTTTTGTGTGAGCGTCTGAAGATGTTTAGTACTCTGCTCTGCCTCTCTAGACCTAAGTATTTAGCTTAGCGTCAATGAGCATTCCATAAAAAGTCAAGGTCTTCCTAAGGTATGCATATACTTAGCCGCTGGTTGGAATGATAAGTGGAATAAATCGGTTCTTAAAACCAGATGACGTTTGTTTAAACCTTGTTATTCTATCCGTTTATTGTTTTTTCTGAATGAAGGTAAGATGTTGGAGTCCTGTTGGAGGTGTTTCCTTCCGAAATATATCCGACTGAACGTGTGCAATCACTCCCCACTCCGCTGCCTTGTGTTTTCACAGCTGCCAAAATTGAGAGAAACCAGGTGCTGTCGCTCTTACAGCCTATTTAGCAAAAAATATATTGTACTTCTTACCTAATTTGCGAAATGGAGCCTCGTAAAAAGCTGAAGTGGTCTAGCAGCGGAGCGTAAGTTGCAAAATTTTGTATCATTTGGACTCGTGTCAAATTGCTGCTTTCATCAACTTTTCCCTCTCTAGCCTGTGCACGAGTCCGCGATCAAAACAAATGCGATAGTGAACCGAAGTATACATACAATCACAATCCACACAGCGACTATCTTTTTCTAGAAAAGTGGAAAAAGTCTTGTGATTTAACATTGAAAAAACACAGAAACAAGTTGTGCAGTTTCTGTCTTACATCAAGTGCAATTCCCATGCATGCATGTTACGAGCGACTTTTTGGATGGATAGATGGATGGAATGGATGACATGACTTTTTGTTTCACGGATGCACAGATTTGTGCAAAACAATGTAAAATTTGAGTAAATACCAGTGTCTTCAAATTAGTGAAGTGAACTGCTTAGGTAATAGGTATATGCCTTACATCATCTAGGTTAGGATTGCATTCACTCTGTCTGTGTTTACATGTGTGTTGTTGTGCTCAATTTAAGTGAAGGGGCTCCAGATCCATAGGGGAAATAGCACATTTATGCAAAGTCTAGGATTACCCAAAGTGTATATACATAATGATTACCAGTATCTTTTCGAGATTTTAGCTACTGACTCATTCTTTTAGAATGTTGGACGTCTATTCATTCACTATATATAGATAAGCTTTAAAGATTTCCGTGTGCCTAATCAACGATTCTCTTCTAACTACGACGAGTACGTCTTTCTCTAATAAAAACACTTGTCGAATCGCGATATCTCACTCAATTCAAGTTTCATATTGTTAGCGTCAGCAAAACGTATTTTGAGAGAAGGCTAGGCTAGCTCGGTCGGTGGACTAGCTTCCACGCAAAGTGAACGTAGTATCATTGTCAAAGAGTCTGCTGATTAGCATTTTATTTTGTTCAAAATCCGCAAAAACATGCGGTGCAGAGCAGCCTTCTGATCCTTTCATTTTCTTGTACTGGTTTTATTACCAGTGTTCCAATCAAAAGCCAGCCATGTTCCCGTTCCTTCTAACCATTTGAAACGAGAACCAAGACAAGGTCTGAAAGTGTTTCAGTCGCGCGAAGCCTCCCCACACCAGCAACCTCCAAGGGGAATCGTGTAGCAGAGTCAATTTTCATTCATGCATAATGAACATTATGATAGGATTACATATAATCCACCTCACTCGCACTCACGCTAACAAATGTTGCTCAGGAGCTGTGACTCTGTGACTGTATATTTTCTTCGTTTGGATTCATGCATGAATAAAGTAGTTTTCCAATGTAAACAAGACGGAAAGGCAATATTACATGACGGATTGTAATTTAAAATGAATAAGGATTCTGTGTAAACAAAAACATTCTTCTTTGATTTTCTTTGCAAATTTTTCATGCCCGTTGAATACTATACTTACTCACGATCAGAATGAGCAGCTTTTTGCCACACTTTACTAAAAACTTCTATTTCGCAAAAGCTTCAAAAATAAACTAGGTATTCGGAACAGGCACTAGACCCGCAAGAAATTCACAATTACCTACTTTACTTCATCTTATATTATTCCACAACTTGTGAACTACTTTGTTCCACTTTTTACAACCACTTTTATCATGCTGTCGATTAGAATATATCAGAATGAAAGGTTATAGATATTCATGTATACCTACTGAAACTCGGGAATGTAAACGGAACGGATTAATGCATTGAAATTGAAACTCTTGGAAATGATTGTGGACCCTGGTATATGTACCTATGTATAATACGGAACCTGTCTTCGTATAGACAAGAATGATATATTATGAATTATCATTGGGTTCCGTATAAAATACTAATTTCATTGCGATCCTTGCTCCTACAACATGCTCATAAATATTACGACAAAGACAGCGGAGCACGCTGGTTTTGCATATTATGTATCCTCGCCAGTCCTCAATTTATTTTATTTCCTTACCCAGAAGAAGGTGGTGAATGGCAACTCTGACGTCATGCATATATAGTTCATAAAACGATGCGGGCTTATCTGTATATATAGTGCCAACATAACAAGGGGATTTTCACTCAGTTTTCCTTTGGGATTTAAATTAGATTAGGGCTATGATGTTAACGTTTTATTTTGATGAGCTAGTAGAGGAACCTTATTATTTGCTGTGGCAAGCGAAACTAGTCTTATCCACAAGGATACTTGTAGACCATTCAGTTTTGGTCAGAGTATTCTCCTTGAAATTAAACAAAAGCATGTTAAAAAACTAAAATATGCCTTTCGTACCTACTTTACTTCCATTTCCTCACACCCCAAACTATGCGGCATCAGGACCTTCATGTATCCGTCCATCCATATCCATTTGCTTTCATTTTCTATTGACATTCCAACATGGGATACGCATCAGACTGGGACACTGGCTGGACGGCTGGACCCCTCTCGCGAAATGTTGTGTTTGAGTACGACACAACAACATCTCATTAATTTTGCACATGGGGAAAATTCAGAGTTCCAAAACTCCAGTTCAACCTCCCCCAAAACTCTCCCCATTGTCCTTTAATGTAATCAGCTTAACACATTTATACGTACTTAATATTCTTACGACTTTTCGCAGCTCAACTTGAATATTTTATGGACGAGGAGAACCTAATAGACTATCATTATATCTTTGGGCGATAGATAGATACAACATTCCATTAGGCGGAACAATTGGAGCAATATGCTTGTGATGGCACGATTCCTACACACCTCAACTTTCCTCTTTTTCTCGATTCCGCTCCGCACCACACAGGCAGTGCAGTGCGTAGCTAAAGTGCAAAAGCTGAAAATCGATTTAAAATACTTAAGACTTATAAGAAATGTATGGGCTTTCTAAGGAACTCATTTCCGAGAGGATTCCTGGAAGTGTAGTCAACCCGAAGCCTTTGTGTCACAGTCACGGGTTGTTTAATAAATGAAAATCCTTTCTTTCCTCATACTCGCACTCACCACTGGGGAACCTATTTTCTCAACAAGATATTCCATATTATTCAACTAATGCCCAATAATACAGGTAATGGGTATTTCTTTTTACAAAGGATATTATTTTCTTTTCCTTGTCTATAATTTTGGTTGATGCGGACAAACACAGGATTATATTATTGAATAATATCCGAACAGGTTTATGCACGTCCGAACAAAAAATGACCACAATGGCTTAACGATTTACGGAAAATACATTTATGGGAACAATAAGCGAAGCGTTTATGTAGCTTATTGCCAAAGCCATGAGAACTGATATAGAAAAATGTGCATGTCCTTGTAATTTTTGTGTACTTACCTATCTCACGAACGACGCGTGAAACTGAGTCAACAGGGAATATGAAAGTGGGTTCGGGTATCCACAGTTCCGAAAGTGCCTCTGCGAGTCTGCTTAGCCCCTTTCTCCTTGCAAACGGAAGCAGATGAGGTGAGGGGCATAAAAGGCGAGGGGATTTTACTCTCTCGCCGAATCCTTTTACTTGCGGGTTTTATCTAATCCCTTTGGAATTGTCTAAGTGTGGCTGCTACGTGAAAAGCGGAAATGTTCAGCTTTCACCGGGAAGGAGAGAAAAATGGTATACACAAAACACAATCTGTTTTATTGGCGAGCACCGTCTCAACTTTAGAAGCAAAATTCTTTCTCCTCTCTTCTTGTTTCTGTTCTGGATTTTATTGCCAGCAACACGTGAGACAAAGACACAATAATATTCCGGTGTACGCCAGCCAACTTGCCTCGAAATTTCTCTGTTCCCGACAATGCTGCCAAAAGATTGGCAATCTTTACGCTACTCGAGTTTATTTTCACTGGATGAAATCAGGATTTTTTTCTTGGATTTTCCCTACTGCACTTGAAGTTAGCATAAAGACGGTTAGTTATAGGTATTATATAATATGGTTGAGCCAGCAGGTAAGGAAACGGAATCGCGAACAAGGTTTATTATTTGACTTTTTCCTCGTCTTCCGTGATGTTTTTCCTTGCGTAGGTGACTGCTGTGCTGCTGGTGCACGGCACACGGACTTGGGTTCTTTCGTGAAGCACGTATCAGTTTATGTGTTGGGAGTGAAATCTGCAGCTTTTATAACTCTTCGCTTTTCTTTTCTGGTTCTGACGGATGAAAACGTGAGAGGCTAGCAAGAAAAAAGCTTATGCGTAGTAATATATCATAACACGGGAGAGATTCTCTCTTGAGGAGATCTTGTTTCAGGCAGGACTCTTTGCTGAGAGCGATGTGATATCATCCAAAACGAAACAATTTCCTACACCTTTCACACTTTCTTCGTCAGTCTGTGTAACGCTATGGCGGCAGCTACCAGTTTGAGTTGGGGTATAATAAAAAAATGTGCGCTTCAGGTAGGTTATGTCGTGTGTGCAAAGTATTGAATACTAAATGCAAAAACCTAAATCGATTCTCCTTCCCCTAGCTCATCTTGTAGCCCTATATTTTCTTTTTATCTTGTCACTTTGCCTCGTCCCCGTTACGTTTCTGGCTTTTGGACCAGGGAGGATGATGAAAGCTGTCTTGCAGTCTCGGATGGTGAAATCTTATGACTAGAGTTGACTGTGTCCAACCTTTTGCAGATGAGCAAGATGGAAACGTGCGATGAAAACCTTGGAGTCGTCAGAACAAAATGGAAAATGTCCACACCTTCGCGGTAGGTGAAGGACGCCTACCGTTCTTTACAATCGTGTGGATAATGATGATGTAGGTAGACACGGCACAAGGAAGGTGGACAAAGGTCACCGCTGCAGATACTCTTACTCTTCTCCTAGGAAGACAGTCGAAGGTGGTGGAACGCTGGAAAAGTGTGAGATGATGATGAAGAGGTCTACTCTCCCCTGAAATACAGGTTTAAAAAATTGAATTACGAATTCATTCAGGTAATGCATTCCCCCTGAGAAGCACGCGTGACTCTTCTACATTTCGTTCTGGAGGAACTCCTAATGATATCGTTATGCGTTCCTTTTCCTTTACATCTCACCTTTTCCTGCAACTTGTGCAAAAATCCCTATGAAAAATATAGCTGCCAGAAGATGCAATGTCAACCGCCGTAGTTAACGACTCGTGACGGAACACTTCCGGACACTTCTCCTAAAGTTGGATCCCAAGTATGGGCAAAATATTCTTCATATTATTTTGTTCCCGAAATGGGTAACCTGGTTTGCTTCAAAATGTGTGTACCGAGACTGGAAGTATATGATCTGCGAAGTAGCGTTGTAAAAAGAGCTAGGTTTCAAAAAGTGTGTGTCTGTATGGAACCGAATCAGTCTAGAGACTGGACTACATTCGAACAAGTGAGCTCGCACATATATCCATCCAATTTCCTTCCATTCATCCATCCATCCGCTCTCTGGCCACGCAGCAGCCTTGCACGTTGCATGCTATTATATTCTGCTTTCCTTACACTTGATCACAACTGCTACTCCATTAAGTATATTGCTTTTGCTAAACAAAACGTTTTTCGTTGCAAAGTAAAAAGCTCACACTCCTTTCGTGCTATATCTATGCATTAAGCCCTTCTTTAGCTGTAAAGCCGAGCTCTGTTCTGTTCTGCCTTCCCCGTCTCCGATCCTTTATGATCACATCACACAAAAGCTCAACCTGAAAGCTAAAGCCGTTTTATAAAGCCACCAACCAACAAGGCGAGAAACGTGCCACAATTCTCTCGAATTCGGCTTTGCAACTTTACATTCATCTGCTTCAACTTTAAAAACCGAATAATGTGTGCATACGTGTACACACTGTCCTTACTAATCAACGATGTATACACATGTGATTAGAAATGGTTACAAAGTAAAGAATCCTTCTTCATCTACAATCATCCATTTTACCTTTAGAAATACGCTCATCCGCTCCGCTTTCTGAATCATTCTGCTGTAAATTCTATGCAAATACATTCAGTTAATTAAATGCTTTCTTTGCAATGTTCAGAATTAGATCGAAATCACGGCACTAAACACATGATGTAAAATGCTTTCTTCCTTAGTGTTTTCTTGTTCCTTAGTGTCTCCTACAAAAGTCTCCACAGCAGACTAAATGTGTGATAATTTTAAGCCATGGCAGTTATTATATGAAATACTGGGAATGGGATGGGAACTCTAGGAATAAAATTTCGCAATTTCTGGAGTCTGGAGTGGGACTTTGCTGTTTGTGCACTGCCAGTACAACTACCTGATAAAGATAATTCTTTAACTCTGATCCTTCGAGACATATAATATCCCTGGTCGGGGGCGTCTCGACGTACTCTCATTTATTTTATTTTTTTACCTCGCCATCCATGAATCAGTACTTTGATGGTCATCAAACCATCGGATAATATGCATTGGCGATAATATCTGATGCACTTCAATCAAGACACTATGCTCGTATCGGTTACGCTGGCGAGTAAAGGAGCCAACAGCGAAAATCGGGAATTTGAAATTCGTCTTGTAGAGGTTCCTGCTAGACTCGAATGGTCGATCCTTATCGTAAATTGAACTTTATGTGCTCAATGAATATTTACTAGTAGTTTCTTTTAATCTTTTTTTACCTTTTTAATATTACTATGCTTTCCCCTCTCCCCTCTCCAAATTTAATTATTGCGTCTAATTCTCCAAGGAATTCCAGACTGCATTGTAAGGAAGGATATTATCAGCAAAGGGAATGCGAACTTTGTGAAATGTCTTAAAAAGAGAATGTCTATTGCCTATTATAATATGTATATAGGTATGTTGGTATGTATGATTATAGAGATGCAACGTATAACAACGTGTATGTACTGTGTGACGTGAGTTGTAGTTACGTACGACGTGTATCGATTGATGTTTGTCAACTGTCTAAAACTTTTGTAACACGTGGAGAATTTTTGCTTCCAGGAGAATGTCATACTTCACCCGTCATATCATTAAGCTTGTACCTATCTTATGACTATGAGTAACACAAAGAATTGAGAAATCTTGCAGAGTAGTACATGTTTGTTCCAGAATAAAGGATTACATTTGCATAAAAAACTACACAGTATCAAATGTAAATTATTATGAAGGTCCATAATCAAGGATGATCGTATAATATATCACCTTCCAGCATAGCAGCATAAGCAACAGTTCATTATGAGAACCGCTTCAAACCATTTTCGTCCCTACAGTTTATACCTTCACTCACATGTGCTCAGTGCTCAAATGGGAATGGGTGGTATTACCTATAAAACACAGGGATGATATGATATAGCTCATCCAACCAGGATCGTAAATGCCGTGCATTGTTGTGGGTTTTGTGGTATGTGCTGGATTTCAAATTGTAGTAAACAAGAAGCAAATACGAATATTTGTGTAAAATGGGTATTTAGTATACTAGCCCACCCCTGGCAAAGCCACTTTCAACTGGCACCTTCAGCTAGCTGGTCATGTCATCATGATGAACACTGTTAGAAAGGGTTGGTTGGTGTATTCATTCTCCTACTTTTATTACTCTCCTGCACGTTACAAGTCAAAGTCGCCGCAAGCATATGCATGCACAAGACGCAACCTTTTTATTTGGTCACCAATTTTCAATTTCGATGGCTTCCAAAATACTTCCACTAAAAATAAGTTTATTAGGTTCCGACAAAATGCCAAACTAGTTCAACCTGTTCGGTGAAAAAATCCCTTCACATTTTAAACGAGTACATCTATATTTGAATCCTCTTCATGATAAAGCGCTACTCATTTCCATCGTCAGTTTAAATTCGAAAGTGCACAATTATTAGCCAAAATCACCAAATATGCTTGGGAAAGCAGAAATGAGACAAAATATAATACTACTACTTCAATATAGGTATATGAAGCATTTTTTCTTCATGGCTAAAAATGTGCATCGGAACGGAACTAAAAGCCTTTCCAATGTGTTCTCCTCATTCATATTGTAAGTAACATTTAATAGGTATCCCCACCCCCACCAAACTCGTGTTCCCATTATCATCGTGCTTGCCTCTTTCATCTCTTCGCATCTCTGTCTTGATCGTATAATATATATAGATAACTTTCTTGAAACTAACCCTTCTTTCGTTACTGACACTATGTTCGTTTGTAAACTTCGTAAACCCAGCGTTCTTTATTCCTTTCAGCACGGTAAACTTTTTTATCAGAGAAAAGCCGACATTTTTGCGTGAGCTGACTGGGACTAAGAAGATAGTTCAGCAACCAGGCTAACCAGTACCTCAAACCAAGAAAAACATTTCCTTTTAATCCCTCCGTTTTTGTCCATCCACGAACACAAGATTCTACCAGATTTCGATTTCACCGATTTTTCCTATGTCCGTGATGGAAACGTAGCACACGGAGTGTAGAGGTGAGTGTACATGAAAGGCATGTGCTGGGAAAAGTACGTAAAAGTTGTGCAATAGCGTAGTAGACTATTAAATGCAGATGCATACACACATTTATTACTATCGGCATCAACTACATATTGATAGTATTTTATATTTTGTTTCACTTTACTCGGCTGCACCTTCATAATCTACCTATACTCCATACGACCGTTACTGTCGAATAAGTTGGATGTGGGTACAAAACACACACATCTGACACATCTCATACACTGAAAATGTTGGATGAAGTGCAAGTTACCTACCTGCGCTTACTGACGGGTGAACTGTGCAGGTAGCTTTATGAGCTCGTGGATCACTTACTTACCTGGTAATTTTATTATATTGTTTAAAAAAGTAAGCGAGTGGCAAGGTGAAAGGCAGAGGATGAAGGATTCTGTTCAGGATTTTGGAATACCGCTTGGACAAGTCTAGCGTTTGCTTCCGTTTACTTTTCCACTACACGTAATACAGCATGCATGCTAAGGATGTACATACATTCTAAAAATCATATACGCCATAAAAGCACTTATATTGAAGTTCTAAAGAAGTTCGTCAGTGACATTCTTCCTTCCATCTTTCCAGGATAATTATATTATCTATATTATGAAGATGCAGAATGCTACTTATGAGAAAGTTGCTGAATTTCTGCTTCCTTTGCTCTGTATTCTTTTATTCTTTATAATTCTGCTGGAAGCATGAAGCATCCAACCCATACCCAAGTCAAAGTCAGACAGAACAAAGGTCAGGCACAGGTAGGGTACAGGTGTGGACTGGTGGCTATATTTTGTATTATTTGGACTTGGACGCATGTCTTTCTAACCTTGAATATTCTTGACAGTTTTCGGACGTGCCATTGGAATCTCTGGGAAGAGTACGAAGTACACCACACACAATGCAAAGGTTTGTTTCTGCAAGTTTTAATTGCTTTCTCTTGCAAAGGGTAGTATATACAGGACGAATATTTAAGTTTTACTTACAATACAATGCAAACCAACGTGCAGGCATTTCAATTGTCTACGGAGGCAGTCCTAGTCACTAGTGAAATAACTACTTTGAAAATACCATACCGTATAAAAAGTAACCTATACCTATGTAGGTATATCCATTTGAAACGAGAAGCAGCAGCAAGCGAACAAAAATGACGGAACTAAACCTTTCAAAGCAAATAAACGGTTTGATGCCTTTAGAAGTTGTCATATTTCATTTTATGCCACTAGCATACGCATAGTCTGCTCATGTACATGAAAGCAAGCGATTAAATAAAAAGTTTGTGACTCTTGCACAACAGCGAGCTTCAAAAATAGAGAAGAAACATAATATTTGCTTTGCCTGACTTGGTTCTTGTGGCTCAATTTTGTGTGCGATTAAATTGAGCAATCTCATTCTCATCGTCAGTAAAAAACGAGAGAAAAGAAAACAGTGCACACAACATAAAACGTAAATCCGATTAGGTAGGTACGCTTAGAGTAGGTACAAAAATGATAGCCAGCCAACTAGTTTCTCGGTCATGCCTTTTTGTTCCTGGAATGGACTTAAAAAATTGGCGTACAGTAAACAGGGCCGACCGCTCATAAGTAAGTTGATAAGTTTACCCAGCCATACACTAACTGACTAATCCCATGTTTCAAATTCCGACCAGTGTATCTGCCTTTTCACTTCATTTAAATACACGCAATCAAATATGTACTGGGTATGTACTAGGTAAAAGCTAAACTCCATAGATTAAAAAGCATTAAACTTAACTTTATATCTCTATTCTAAAATCTAATATAATATCTAATAAAAAGTAAAAATAAAAATATATTATACATACTTCATGAAAGCATACTTACCTGGATGTAAATTGTAGATAAACCATTGCAAATATAGCGCACGCAGAATGTAATATTGGATAGTTCATTGGATAGTAATAATGACCTTTTATGCTTACATAACTTATCAGTAAAACTGCATGACCTCCCTTCACCCTCTCAGCGACCTACGTTTATTTATTCGAATTTGTCATTAATTTGTTGTCATTTGTCTTCTTATGGAACATAAAATTGGTCTTTTCTGGCCTTTGAGTAAACACAGACCACAAAGGTTATCACGAACACGTAGGTTATATTTCCATATAAGTTCAAGTTAACAAACATTTTGCCTTTCAAACACATTCGTTTTGATTGACGTTACGTGTTCCAAAAACATAATAATTCATATATAAACCAAGCATTTTCTAGACAAACTATCAATTCCATGTTCCATCCCGCAAGGACCACGACATTTAATTTTTAACTGTCAGCTCAACATGAGGGTCATTCTATCCGTCTGCACTCTTTGCTTCATAACTGCGCTGGGTAACTTGAGAAATATATAATTTTTACAGTTTATTTTCCAATCTTCCCAGAAATATACAAAATGTGGATTCACAATTCACATATATTGCCATTAAAACAGGATTTCCAGACAGTGAATTGAAGCTTTTAGGGGAGGTAATTGACAATACATCAAAAGCAGTCACCGAAATTATCGACATACCATCGGCGACCACGACCACCGCTGGAAAAGACGAAGCTAACGCAGACGCAGAGCCGGTGGGCAGACCAACTCATACGGTTGCCGATAGAACCAGACTTCACTATGATTTGTTCACTGGCTACAATAAAGACGTGAATCCAGACAACGGGACTGTGAAGTTTGGACTCGCGCTTATCGATTTCCGAGTTGTATGATTTACAAATTACATAGTAAAAAAATAATATGCAATTCATCGCACAATTTGTTGACCCATTTTCATACTCCTTAATTTACATTTTCAAGCTTCCGGATAAGAATGTATTCGAGAGCCACGTTTGGGAGAGAATCGTAAGTATTATATATTAAAAAGTTACACATGGAGAACCTATGGAATCTATGGACTATTCATAGTGAAGTGAATACAAAAGATGTCAGAAGAATTTATAAATTAATTATATCATGCAGGTGTGGCAGGACGACCGGCTCACTTGGGACAAGGAGAAATATGGTGGGGTTGATGTACTTAGGGTGAACGCAAATAGTTTGTGGCGCCCTGACATCACCCTCTACAGCAGGTGTGACTTACAATTACAATACCTCAACGAAATTACTTGAAAAAAATGTTGGTTTAGGCTTCATATATAAGTAATATGACTTTATAAATAGCGCTGATCCCGTGAACATGGTTAGCTGCTGGAATGGCAATGCTTTGGTTTATCCAAACGGGGAAGTCCTTCATGTGCCTTCATGCAAATTGTCGTGTGCGTGCAATTTTACTTTGAGCAAGGAGCCCTACGGGGAACAAGCATGTTCCTTAAAATTTGGATCGTGGACTTATGACGGATATGCTATGGATGTGCAATTATATAACGGAACGGTGAGTCACGTCGACAGAACTTTTCGAACAACATGCATGCTAACAAATGCAAGCTTCTAACAATGATCAACGTTTTTACGTAGAGGATGAAATCATGCTTTTTATGTCTTATATAAAATTTAGGAAGGAACAGGGGTTAGTTTGTCGGATCTAAATAACTCTTCGGGGTTTGAGATAACCTCCACATCAACCGAGAGAGTTGAAAAGTATTACCCTTGTTGCAAAGAACCGTATCCACACTTGAATTTCAATATCACTGTCAAGCGAATTCCTGGGGAGGAATTGTTTAAAATGCTTTAACAAAATTCAATTAAAGATTCACAAGTTTATAATCATAATGTGTGATATAAGATATAATTTATCATGCTAATGTAGCACTTATAAATAAGGTGGACGTGTCGTTCGTTCCGTGGCATACAGGATTATATTGACGAATTTACGTTCGAGCAAATTAATATGGATTTTATTAAAAGTTCATCAAATTATGTTATGGTTCAGCTAGCTAAAAATAAAAAAGTATCTAAAAAACTACGCAGAATCAGTCAATATAATACATTCTCTTTATATGAATTCATATTCCGATTTATTACTTAAAGTTGCTCGTCATCATCGTGCAACAGGCTTCGCATTTTCGGTGGTTTTACAAATCCCCTATTTGGGTTTGGGGTATACATTTCAGATCGCCTGTAACCCTTTCTTCTGTTTAGTAGTTCATAATCTTCTAGCACGTGCGATTTTCTCTCCCTGCGCTGAGAAAACGGAGGAATCTCCTTTTCTGACTGGTATTGAACTTGATCGGGATACGGATGATATTCTCTATCAAGCTTTCGCATAGGGATATGCTTTAATGCCGTTTTCCAATCCCCTCTGGTATACCTTAAATCTAACATGATATTTACCATTTGATTGAGCGTCAGAGACTTCCCCCCTAATCCCCACATAAGATGCTTATCAAGTGGCAGCCGTTTCATGGTAATATCCAATTTCTTTGCTTTCGCCATCGAATAAGGTCTAGGATTACTTTTGTCTACCATACCACCAATGATGTAAATGTCATCTTCGTTGTACTCTTCCAACTCATCTCTTGTATGCGGTGTCAAATACACAAGTCTATTTTTAGGAAACAAATTTTCAAACCCTTCCTCGTGCACATTAAGTGCATAATTGTCATCGTCTATGATGGGTATAATCCTACGAAGAAATTCCATAACTTTAGTGTCTCGACGCGCATTACAAAGATAAAGGTTAAATGGTTCTTGATGAACTCGATTGTCCGAAATAAGAAGCTCAATTTGCTTTGCACAATTTTTCGCTTCCCTATGACTCATGTACTCGTCATATGAACAGTCAATTATCAATGGTGGATTATGTAGCATGGCACTGCACATACGGTTGTTGTGAAGCCTATTGACAGTCGTATCGTACAAACGTAGGAACAAGGTGTTTCGTGCTAATCCATACGTCATTCCGTAAAAATCATCCTCCCTAGCGGGTAGTGGATTCTCAGCGTACTCCTTTGCCCGTTCTTCCCGTTTAATTTCCTTTTTCCTGACAGCACTGAGTTCACGCATTTCCGTTTTGAACAAGTAGTTGTAAAACTTGCGTCGCTTACTCTTGGAATCAAGAGGTAACAGCTCCTTCCAATGCTTAAATTTGATTCTCGATGGAACAGAATGTCCTTCTTGTCTAATCATTAACAAAATAATAATATTAGAATTATAATAATAATTAGTCCCAGGAACAAAACTGGACAAATCTGTCATTGTTTTGTTAATTGTCAAAATGCGTACCTTAGAACTGAATGCTCCAGCTGAATATATTTCACCTTTTTAATCAGCTCTGCGTCCCCGTCTGTGAGGATCTGCAATTCTTCCTCAGTCAATGACAAACTATAGTCATCCTCATCCTCATTTTGAAGACTATCGTTGCCCAAATCGCTGGTAGTCAAATCGGGTTGAGTGGAAAAATTATTGGACCTTAGAAGTAGAGAACTTGCAGGAGACGCTGATGGTGAGTAAGGATAAACAAATGGCCTCAGTTGGAAACGGAAGTTTTTCCACGTGTTCAACGCTGGCATTGAGCATAATTTGGCCAATGTTTTCGCCACCGCTAGCTATGCACCCATGAAAAGTAAAAGAAATAGCATTTTTCTCGTTTTCATCTCATGTCACAGTAATTATTGCATGCTCTTACAATATACCATCAACAATGAAGAGTTGACATTGTAAAAATGGACTTATACCTGCTGCCGGGCTAACATGACGCCCGAGTAGTGTATCAATCAATATCCGGTTGGAAGTACTAAAGAAGATGAAAGATACTAAAGAATCACTGGTTCTCGATAACTATCATATAACACGTCACAATTTCGGAAAAGTTGAATTAATTATGTTAGTCTGAAGAAATGTTGAAGGTTTGTAATCAGACCGGTGCGATGCCGTGTTTAATTACACCGGTGCGCTTCAACGTTTCACCTGCACAATGCTCGCACGCTGACGCTGACAGGGATTAAACGCAAATTACAACTATTTGAACAACAAAATCAATACATTTCTTATTGCCTCCGCCGATATTCATTCTCATCATGTCGTGTGGTGGATGCGATATTTTTGGGTGATGATGCTCGTTGCATAGATGAATAGCAGCAGAACAGAAAACATGTGTTTGTCCACCAAAAATAAACTTGTTCAGGAGGATTTAAAGAAGGATGCGGTCGAAACAACAAGTTTTCGGAGACAAAGAAATTGCATATTATAAGCTTAGAAATTGACATTGCATGCCTGTCTTTTATAAACAAAAGAATGGTAACGGATCTCCATTTACTCAATGGCCATTATCACATTGGTTACCCATATAACTAAATACGATATTCTCTTATCATTGTTTGGCCTTTGAAATAGTTATACGCATATTTACGAATGAAAATTGCATTTATATATAAACTTAATACGATGAGTCTGTCTGTCTGTCACAGGAGGATCTAAAATCGCCGTGTTTGATGCAGCATTTTTTAACAATTGAAACAAATATATGCGGAAGGCTGCAATATCTTTGCAACTCTCTACAACTGACGATGAGTAGCTCAAGCACACATCCTCCGTGGATTTTATATAGCACATATTACATATTACTATGGTCGGCACAACACCAAGTCACACCAGAACCACGCCCGACCCCCAATCTCATTTTCATCTTTTGACCCGAATCAAGCGATATCTCCCGACCCGACACCCTTTTAGTACAA
>JAANSN010003691.1:0-17534 GCA_036850665.1 Dicranocentrus wangi | reverse complement strand
CAACCATACTCACTTTACTTTTTACTCACTATATCCTCATACAGATATTTCTCTACAATATCCCAGAAAACATGATCAGTTTTTATTTCTTTGTGATCCTGTCAGTGTCAACTTTGCATGTGTGAACATAACCTGTAAGCATATGTATAATATGTAATAATAATAATATTATATTATATAGAAGAAAAGTACGCACATGGCACCACCACCACCGTCAATACTACTGGCTGGCTTCAGTATAGGTATGCATAATATTCGTTCGTATAAGGGTTTTTTTTTACCCATCCCAGTTCGGGAACAAGTATCACCAGAAAGGATACGGGCTTCTTCTACACACAGGCCACCTTATTTATGCCTTTTTGCACCATGCATCGTGGGAAACATGCTCTCCAGCAGACAAAAATCATGTTGACTGCTATTTTCCCTTCTTCGTGTCGAGCTTCATCTCTTTTTTCATGTACAACCTACCATGATGATGTTGGAGTAGTAATGGAAAATGGAAGGAGAGAGGAGCTAAACTTTTTTTTGAAGATATTAAAAAAGTGAACAAAGCCAGTTTATTGGGATTCCTTTGTATATTTCTCACTCTCGTCGTCGAGAGTTTCATATATGTATTAGTTGTTGTCAAAGCAGCAACCTAACTTAACCATTCATTCACAGATTTTTCTGCAACTCTCGCATCTCCTGTGAGTGAGTGGTGATGATAAGGATATGTCTTGTCGTTTTTTTTCAAAAATGAAATGTGTTGTACACTTGCCGATGACACATCGTCCTCCTCCTCCTCATCATCATCATCGGAAAGTTATAACACTTCATTTTTTACAGACCAGTAGCACTTTACAGTTTAGATGGGGAGGGGATCTTGGAAAGAGATTTTGATTGTCAATTGAATGAGATGCATGTAATGAACAAATCCGTATGTTTGTTTACATATTGTCATCTGTCACACAGAAAGTCGTCGGCGTTGATCCAGTTATCCAAAAAGTAAATCTTTAAAGAAGAAGAGGTATTATAGCCAGTAGCCAGGAGTGTTGGGGGGTGAGGTGAGGTGAGAGAGAGAGAGAGATGAACTGGGACGACGTGTCTTCTTCTTGTCCAATGCAATGTGGTGATGATGATGACTTGATCATGATGATGATGATGATATCTTGGTGAATATTAAATTCAATTTTTCTTGTCGGATCAGGTCTGAGACGATGAGGAGTGAGATGGTATTACATAATCCTTTTTTGGATCCCCACTTTCATTGATACCAGAAGAACCAGACTATGAGGAATTGAAACTGTAAATAAATAAGACAAGTATGTGTAATATGTAATACATGGTCCACGATACGAGTACGACGTGACGTCATCATTCAATCATTCCTTGTACGGAGACCATTCCAACAAAACCAATGCAATGCAGCAATATCACCATTGACAATTATTATTATTTAAAAAAAACATTTTTTATACCCTGTCTGAATGAATCTGACGGACGAGTTACTACAATGTTGACTGTCTGACTGACCTAATGGGACCAAAATGTATATAAAAAAAGAACTCTGTTCAGTTCATTCATTTCATTTTCCTCCTCGTGACTTATTTACCTTTCCAACTGTTTATTGGGTTACTACTACTACTACCAACCACCTATTCGGGTTGAAAAAAAAGAAGCGTAACAACAAGTGCTTTTTCTCACGCTCTTCTTCTCTACCTATTTCCCTGTGTAAATTAGTTTTTTTTCTCTTACCTGTCCTATCTGTAGATCATAATTTCGGAATACATCCACCGAGTACCATCGCCTCAGCCTGTGTTGCAGCAGCCTTGTCTCCCAACATCGGAGCCAAGGAGATGGAAGAGGTGCTGCAGATTATTAATTTAGCAATCGAAATCGACATGGTAAGTGAATACATAATATAATTAAAAAAAAATATGGCGTCACTTTGAGAGTGAGTGTCGTCCCAAACGCAACGTTCTTCTTTCTGCTTTATTTTTTATTTTTAAATCTTTTTTCATTATGTTTTCCCGATTGTCTTCCACCCCTATTCATTCATGCTGAATTTCGTGAATTTTTTTTTCTTCCCAGCCTCTCATTGTTTGTACAGCTCTTGAGCATCTAATTCAATTAAAAATTCATTGAGAAGGGTTAATCGTTAATCGTCATGTTATTATTATCATTGAGAGTGAGTAAAAAAAATTCCTTTAAACTGTAGGTCAGGAATAGCGCTGTGAAGTGAAGGGGACACTTGACAAAAGTGGTGGAATGGAACAGGGCAGAGCGTAATATAATGAATTAATGAATAAGAGCACGCAGTGTCGCATACATCCTTTTGTACATTTTGTGGAGCTCATTACTTTCATTTCTTCATGAACCTATCCAGCGTATAATTTTTTTTTCTCAAATTGTCGAAGGTCAGTGTGAGAACGTTATAATATAATGAAGTTATTCCTGGCACACACTCTGGATATTAACCGTGCATGCAACCTTCTCACATGCATTTCATTAAAACTATATATAAGAGGTAGGGTAGGTAGAGGTAGTGGTTGTTGAGTTGTGTGGAGTGATCAACATTCCATCCAGTCCGCTTAACTCCGGGTTCTTCTTCTTGCATCTATAACTTCATCCATTATATCATCACCATGTCCTATACTGTTCTTCTTCTGTTATGCAAGCCGGCCGTCGTGACAGGAAACAATGGATACTTTGGTTCATGCTCGCCCTACCAAAAAATTCATTCATGAGATGAGTATATATTACACTTCATAAATCATAATGGACGAGTAATCAAGGGAGAAGAATATATATTGTTTTGTGAGATTTTCACCAAAATTGTGTGTGTGTGTAAAATCCCTGCCGGCAATTCATTCATGGATGATGAGAGTACATACATTCTGAAGAAGTAGCTATACTTTCTGGGAAGATCATGATATAATAAATGAATGAGTGTAAAAATCCCTTTGAAGAAGGAAACATATTATATTAAAGTGAGGCTGGTCGTCGGTAATGTAAATGAGATCTAACACCTTTTTTCCCATTCATATATATCCTCCGCACAAGAGCTGATGACTGAGTGAGTCCGGCCCAGATTCCTGATATGGAAACTGAAACAAGTTGGTATGGATTTTTTTCTTCTTTTTGAGAAAGATCAAGATTCACCTTTATCCATATATGTACTTACTTATTCATTTCATACGCGCACACCGAAGGAATGTGATACGCTCATTGAGAACCTGGAGCCGGTAACGGTGTTCCCAATTTTTTTCTGTGAATGGAGTAGCCTTTTTTTCTCATAGTAAAACTTTGTTGATTATTGTTAGTCTCCTCCTACGCATACTCGGCTCGGCTCTATCCTCCGCCACTTTTTTTAATGGGCTTAGTATCTCGTCGTCGTCGTCGTCGTGTTAAACGAGGTGGAGAAGAAAAAAAATGTTTCTCGCTTTTTTTCCCACGAACACAAATGCCTATCAACTACCACCACCATCACCACTACCTCCCAAATATGTCTACATAAAAGGTTCCTTTTTCCTTGTCGGTAAGTGGTGGTGGTGGTGGAGGAAAATGGCAAAAATGTGTGTTATTTTGCGCAGCCACACGGTCGTCTTTCAGTCTCCACCACATCCCTGGAATTTCTCTCGTAAATAGCTCGCCGTCCGTCCTCCTCGTTGCATACTTTTATATCATATGACAACCAGGAGCAATAATAATAAAACCTTGTTGAGTTGAATGAATGTATGAATGAATGAATGACGGGCTGCTTGCTGAATGGTACTACCAAGTTTTATATACATTTTAAGTATATATACGAATAATAATATTCCAACAAAGAATAATGGAAAACCTTATGTTTTGGATGGCTTTTGTCTCCAACCCAGAGAGAGAGAGAGAGAGAGAACCTAAATAATATGAGGAATTCTCGGAACTTCTTCTTAGCCTGCCACATCTTTGTTTTCCCATGTTTGTGGAGCACAGAGTCGAACGAATGTGAGGTCCCTTGAAGAAGAAGGAAATTTTATGAATGATTAGACTCTAGCATCAGCGAGCGAGTGTGTGTGTGATGTGATGGATGTTCACATGAAGGAAAACAAATGTATCAACAATGTTGTTGGCCGCTAGTTAAGTTGCCCTGCCCTATCTGCTCCCTTGTTAATAATGGAGGTGAATGAGATGAATGGGCCAAGCTAGCTAAATACTACTGCAGCCAAGCCAAAACATTTAGCAGCGCGTGAGAAGCTGTGTGTGCAGGGATGCCACACGGCACTTTGCACATGACATAATTTGTCTTTGTTCCATACACAAAAAAAATGTAAAATACGTGGAATGTCCCCCATGGCTTGCTTGTTGCCCGTTTGGTTGTACTTCCTTATCGTGACAGTGAATCAGTGGTCTTTACTGTTTCCAAAAAAAAAGCTGCTGGTCCATCCGTCCGTCCTTTTTTCAGGAGGATTGATCATCAATGTGGAAATTTCAGCAGAGAGGAGGGAAAGGAAAGGAGTGAAACAAATGACATTCCGTAAGCGACAGAAAGGTCTCATCATCATCATATTTATTTTATTACCTTTACAACAGCATTGCATTGCATTGAGTCCTCCAATATATATGTAATCTCTTGTTAAAAGGAGCATTAGATCGGGCCTCTCTAACCATGATGATATTATATTGTAATGGAGATGGTTTCGAATGACACTGACTGCAAGTTAATGTCCGAATGACATAGTAAAAGAAGAAAAAAATTCCCTCAGCTTGATTCCAAGGAAACATAAGTACTCTTAGTAGTTTGTTTCTCTCCTCATTCCTTTTCCTTCGTCGTCGTATAGATTTTTCTTCACAGAGTTTTAGCTGTCGGAATTTTTTGGAAGAATAAGGTGGTGGTGGTGGTGGTGGCGGTGTTAGATTTCTTGAAGTGAATGGAGTGGAAGAAGCGATTGGCGCCGTGCGTCTTGTTGAAAAATTACCGACCGACTGACAGTAGGCATAGGCATAGTTTCGGTTTACTCACTCACTCTTTCTCCTTGATTTTTTTTTGGGTTGAGGAGGAGACCATGCCCTTCCCTCATAAGAACAAGTTGGTGATGGTGGTGGTGGTGTCTTAAGCTGGAAAATTGAAAGAGAGAGAGCCTGGCATGCAGGGTGGCTTTATTTTGGTGTGAATCTCTTGGAAATAATATGCTATATGTGAAATGTAATGCCATGCTGGTGGTGGTGGTGCTGGTAAATGGTATTTCATGGTGGTAAACACTACTGTGGTACATGCATGTGAACACTGGTTTCCAACGACGGAGGGATTGTTCCTTGTTGTAGTACCTACTCTTAAATAAATTGTTATATATATTCACTCTCCGTTTCTTTCTGGCTCTCGGGATGAAATGAACTTGAAGAAAGCTGTATGGCACATGATGATGACGATGATGATGAGGATGAGGGCTCAGAGATGAAGTTCATAATGGGATATATGTATTATGCACATATTGGCCTTTTAATGGGTGGTGGAAAAATATGATGGGGCATATTGTGCGACTTTTTCTTGGAAAAAGTGAGTTATGGATTTTTGCCAAATAAAAAAATAGGACTCTTCTAAGTTTCATTTCAGTTGGCTCAGCCAGCCAACCTTCTTCCTTCATCTTTGTGAATGAAAAAGGGAGTCCTCTCGTTTTTTCCCAGACAGCATGAATGGAAGTGTGTAAAGCAGAGAGAAAAAAGTATAAAAAAAAGAAAGAAGATGTGATTGAAACAAAGGCTTGTGAATGAAGGGCATTTTTGGACGGCGGATAATCTGTGAGGCTCAAGGCTCGCAATCATATATACTTATTTAACACAACAACCCAATTTTTTTGTTTTGTTTGAACAAACATTCCTTCCTCGCGTCGTTTCTCATGTAGCATGTTCTTTACGAGAGGAGGACGACACCTAAAAGAGAGGAGCACAGACAATATTACGAATCAGTGATGATGATAATAATGGCTTAACAAAGGATGTTCATTGTTCATTGTGTTTTCTGCGGTTTGGTTCATTCATGGGAGATATGGATGATGCGGTCGGTCGAGGAAGATGATAAACTGCGCTGCTGGACAGTAGTTCACTAGAATACAATATATCATTTGCTGTATCCAACTTAAAAGCAAAAACTCTTTCACATATGCATGGAATGATGGAGATGTACAGACAGACCTTATTATTTTTTTTCTAACCATATCTCTTCTTTTTTTTGATTTGTTTCTCCTCCAGGACTTGCTCCGCAACTGTGTCGACCAAGTCAAGGTAAAGGTCCAAGTAGCGGTTGAGGAAAACTCCAGATCCCCGGGCATAAACTGTCCGGGGTTACCTTCAAACTCTGGAAATATGCAAAACTCTTCCAGGGATCGGGACTCAATGATGCAAACGGAAGAGAAAGAGATGGAACTCAGCCAAGCTGGAACACCCACGGATGTCACTGACATCCACTTCTAATCTAACTACCTAATAACCTACTACTATATCAAGCAATACCAAGAACAACAACATAACAGCATCCGTGGTGCAATTATCATCAACTCTGCTTTTTTTCGCGCACAACATCATTTTTGAAACGATCTTTCGTTGTAGCACTTTTTGGCCATTGTTTTAATAGAAACTCCTCTACACTGTAACGTCGTCTTCGCGTCGTGATCAACGAAGATTTTTGTGTGTTTTGGTGATTACCTCACGCAATTATAGCAACTGTAAATTCCTACGCTTAGTACGCTTATATAAAAATTCCCCCTTTTCAGAGCATATAGTCATGTTCAATTGTACAGAATGGGTCGTTTTTTTTGTTAGTCAATTGAAATTGTATTCGGGTCCTTCTAAGAGTTTAAGTTCTCTACATGTATTTCTGTAATAGTCAGTGTTGTTATAGAATTTAGTGTCAGTATCCAATTTGTTTATTATTCCTATTAGATTTTTTTTCCAGTTGTACTGGACGTTGGTTGGACCAGTCGCGGAAATAATAATTTTTAGCAACTCCTTTTTTGATGAGTGAAGATGTAAAAGTGTCTTCTTCAAAAAAAGGGATGGTATACTTACTTGTATCTGAGAAACCCTTATCAGGATTGACTGCGACTTCATGACAGTGGCTCAAAACGTCTGAAGTATATATTTAATGTTAGACTTTTTTAATTACAACTTTGTTCTAGTGTTTCCCTCAGGCACAGCTACTAACTATTGTGAGCTTGGCATGGCTACACACATGTATAGCAAAACAAAAACCCCTCTTCTATTTTACATGAGCGTGGTGGTGAGGTGTGTTATAGGTTAAATAATGAAACAATTTTCATACATCTTAAAAAAATCATCATTGCCAGAGAGCGAAAGGAGAGGAGAAGGAGAGAGAGAGAGAGAGAGAGAGAGAGAGAGAGGAACTACCAGGTGCATAAAATTTTGGAGGATGGGGTCTCGCTTGGTGACCAACCAAGCCAGCTCGCTGCATTGCTCCCGGTCCAAATATTACACACCCAATTAGATAGTCCACTCGCCTTTTCTCCGTGCGTGGTTGTTTGTAAATCTTTGGCACTGGGATCAATGTAACGGGTTGGCCCGGGTTGGTCGTTATGCAGGCGTTCCCTAAAATCTCGAATTTTATCCAAGGGTAGCTCTCCTCTCTGGCTGGCTGGTGTCTGGCAATGTCTTTTTTTTGTGCAACGGGTAAAATTATATAATATCATTCAGTTTTCTAGGCATCATTCATGACTGTCCAAACTTGAAATTGAATTTACGTTGAAAAGAAGTCAACTATAATCAATAATAATAATTACACCCCCTTACACTTCTCTGTTTAAACTGTCTCCATATATAACATTATTATCATTATATAACAGTTATTGTTATATTTTTTGCTTTTGTATGTTTTTGAACTTTTCTTTCAAATCGTGGGATTTGGGATAACCGCATCTAACTCGAGTTCAGTCAGCTGCTTATCCTAGCTTACAAGGGGAAAGCCGACATACGCTTATTTTTTATAAATTAATATAATTAATAATTTTGCATTATTAAGAAATTAACTATATGTAATACATACATATTTTTACTTATTATATCATTTATACAATTAATAGAGATACTACTACTACTTAACTTCGGGTAATAATATATAACAATAAGTAATATTAAAATTGCCACATAATATAACATTATATTTGGCAAATGACTGCTCTGCTATGCTATTGATTATATTTGAGTTGAGTTTTATTTAATTAAACTTTCCAAGGATGGAAGTTAAAATAATAACTCTCTCAGATTATATGTATATAAAAAAGGGAGTTTAGGGGATTAAAAGGATTCCCAGACCTCGTACAAACGAACAGTACATAATTTTTAAGGATACTGTGTATAAAGAAAAAATATAATAATAATTACATTAAGGTCGTATATAGCTTTACAATGAACAATTATTAGTCGACTGAAATTAATGCAGGTTTCGTGCAAGTCTATATATATATATACTTGGACATTTTTTTGGTCTTCTTTAATCTTGATCTATGAAATTTGATCGTGATGTACTTACTAGCAATATTAGTAAGAAGAGAGGTAAAATAATGTGGAGAAGACCATGCAAAATAATAATAATCTTCATGTTCCATAATATGCACCAATTCAGACCTCATCCAAGTTGTGTGCTTGTCACACAATAATACATAATAATGATTATGTTGCACATATGATACTTTTGTGCTCGAGACTGTAAACTTATAAATATAAGTACACGTAAGAACAGGAAGAAGAAGCTCCACATTATGCAAAACATTTTTTGTTTTCCTTACAATTTTATATAGTGTGTAGTTTTCGGTCAAATTTTCAACTAAAATTCATTCAAAACGCTTAAAAATAAGTCATTTTTTACAAGACTTAAAAACATCTATGAAATCTACCTCTTAGAATTATCTAGTTATAAACTCACGTGTAGTAAAAGACAGTACTTACTACTTTTACTTCCATTTTTAAATGGTAGTCTTCAAAACAAACATGGATTTATTGAAAGAAACTATTTAAAACTCGTTGAAACGATGAATGAAGGTGCAGTAGTATAATATTTTTATTACATAATGCATTTATCCTTAAAAAAATAGTATAGTCAGTTGGGTAAGGGATTATTAGAGTAAAAAAAATTGTAAACTTACTCTAGTAGGTAAAAAACTACCGTCGTCTTCATTGCGAATTAAATGACAATCAGTTGACAAGCCAAAACACTCGTTTCGAACGTGCTCGTTCGTCGTCTCTCTAAAATTAGCCAATGCAAATAGGAAGGTACAATAAGACGAATAACCTGGGTACTACTACGCTTATACAACAATGCAATGTCGAATTGTACCTATCGCACCTCGAAACTGCAATTCCAAAAAGTTTGGAATAGAACTATACTGACCATGACCACGCCATATGACCCAGAGAAAGCGTATGTCTGTTCAACAACTTTTGTAACTCCACATCATTTTGAATATTATTATTTAATGTCAAACCAAATGTTACAACGAATCCGGTAGGCAACAACAATCCACGATGTAGACCTTTTACATTACCTTACCTTCATAATTATTATTATTACCTTAAGTAAACGATATACGTCAGAGACCGTGTACTTAGCCAGACCGCATTATGTTTCGTTTTTAAAAAATATAAAAAATAAGATGCAATAGTTGAGTTTTACTTAAACCGTGAAGGTGGTATGATTGAAACGACTGGAAATTATGTAAACCTAATGCTGTGACCTAGTTGTGTGGTAGTAATTTCAAGTTATTTTTTATAACTACATTGTTCTGCTAGACCAATGGAAGGAATTTTACTATCCCATCTAAACATACACATGACATTTATTTGTTATCACATATTTTACTATTATTCATTTTGCCTAACTTTTACAGTATTTGGTAAGTATGTTAAGAATATGTTGTAAGCTGTTGGCTGTTGTTTTGCTAAGTGTAAAAAAGGTAGAAGAGCGATAGGCATTTTGTATAATGGTAAAAATGTTATATTTAGTAATAGTACCTCAATTTTCGTATATGGTAGATATTTATGGTGTTTGTGCGTACCAAAGCCCTTAAACTTTACTGAATTATTATAGCTTTGTAGGAAAATGGCAACTAATAAAATAAGCAACTGATTAAATTCAACTGATTGAGTTTTGTTTGACAAGTATAATATTTGGAAATGAAAATTTTTAAGAATAATATTTTTACTACTACTAATGGAAACATAATGGTCTGTTTAATTGGGGTGAAACAAAAAAAAATTGATCTTTGAATCGAACTAATAATCTCTTTAAAAAAAACTCTAATCGTTTTTTGATCGATCTGCTGTTGCCACACAAGTACTTTACGCTTATCCATGAGGAAATTTTTTGCTTCCTCTTTGTACTATATATATCCAACAACAACGGATTTTGATTGGAATGTTTTGTTTTCCGAATAAAATCCCAAAACTCTAGTAAGTAGTAGATTTAATAGCAATAATTATGATGTCTGTAAAAGTTGTATATTTTAAAGCAGAAATATAGAGCATACAGACACCTGTCGTAGTTTTATATATTTTTAGCAATAATAATCCAAGAAAAATGTTGTTGTTTTTTTGAGATTTTTAATCTTAAAAAAAGTCTCAAACGCTTTAGTTATATATATTGAAAAGAAAAAATCGTTAGTTTTTCGTTATATATACCTATATATATATATATGTCCTAATATAATTCATACACCAATATCGCTGGAAAGGTTTAAAGTGACGGTTCTGCTAGAGGATTATAGCCGAGAGTGTACCTTAAGATACCGTAAATTCCTAATTGTCAATCTGGTATTTACGTGTTTGACTGAAGTTTTTCTTTTCTTTTTTGAAAAAGAAAACAACATAATGTATGAAACGATAGACTAGTTTGTGTACATACCTGTTGAAGTTTTGTTTTGTTTTGTTTTTTCAACGGAGTCGTTATTTGATGTATGAATATTATATATGATAATATGATTATTTAAAAAAAATAATGCAAAACACTTGAACGATGTAAAAATCGATTTTTTTGATGAGTTGTTATTGTGTAAAAAAAAGAAGGTACGTACGTATATATACATATATATATATTCGATGAGTTGAGCAAAATTTTATATATGTACATGATTCTGATTATAAAAAAAATGTATAATATGTATTCTGCCTCGTATTATAATTTCCTGATTGAGTCAAAAATATCATATATATTATTATGTAACGCGGAATGGAATGTACATTATTACAAATATGTACCAAGTGAGTGATCGAATAATAAAAACGTTGTAGTCACCAAAAAATAATAATAGTTACCAAAGTTTTTTCTATAATATCAATTATTTATTTTGCATCCAACTTGATAGCTAATTTCATACTCTGAATTCATCATTAGCTATAGTTAATTAAAAAATGTGCATAAAACAAAATTATAAATAACATATTTAATTTTAACATCGTCAATCCATCGTCAATGCTCTTCACATCATCATTCATCAGCATCACCATCTCATCTTCCTGAGACGGTCGCGTCTCTCCTCCCTGCAAAAATAACTTGGAACTCCAACAACCAACAGCACAGCCACGCGACGCGTGTGTTGTTGTTGCTTTGTTCATGTAAGAACCATAGAAAGGGGTGAGGGGCACATTGATACTGGTCCACTTCTCCAGAGCCATTTAAACATGCGAGCAAAATAATATTACAACATTTCACATTCATTCATCCAGTGTGGCAGTGCAGTGGTGGCTGGTGGCAGTGTGGAAGAGTGGAAGAAGGTGGATGATGATGATCATCATCATTTCTTGTTTTTGGTTTTTTGGTAGAGAAGAGTGGTAAATAAGCGAAAGATTTATTATTATTTTGTAGTATAGAAAGTATGCATGTCGTTTCCGAACAGTTTTAGATTAGCCACCTCACAATATCAGCAAAAGTTGAAAGTGTTTCCGAACAGAGAGAGAAGAGGGGATAAGAGAGGAGGAGGAGTATGTTTCGTGTTTTGAAAAGCATTGGTGGTGGGATCGCTGCTGCCTCCCACGAGCCAGTGATTACTCAACTGGCATCATCCTTGTCCTCGTCATCCGGTTTCAGTTGTCCGGTGGTGGTGGTGTTGTCCTCGAGGAGCAGCAGTTCGCAGTCAAATGTCGTCGTCGGAAATAAGGGCTGTAGATACTTGTCGTCGTCGTCGTCGTCAACTGGCTTCACTACTGTAAGTAGTAGTTCTTGGACAGGGATTGTTGGTGGGAGACGGGCTCCGTCAGCCCTCCTGGCCCCGCGTCCCGTGCCTGGAGAAAGAAGGGGTTTAGTTAGTTCCCTAGTTCCAGTAGGAGCATCAGCTTTTTTCGAGCAGAGTCGCTGGTACTGGGGGAACGAGGGTCGAATTGGTTGGAGGAGGAGACGGAGTAAGGGAATGCAACATAGAGAACAAATCCTGGATCCAAAGTCGCCCGTGGTTGATAAGTGGTACCCGTGGCCAAAGGATGACACGGAGTCGTTGCCACCTGATCTCTTTCACAAGGAGGAGGAGGCGGATCTTAAAGAGGAGCTGAGAATGCAGAATGGTAAAAGGAAATTAAAATATACTTTTACTTTTTACCTTATTCGTTATTTTACGACATGGGTGGTGGGTGGTGTAAGAAAATAAGAGTCGTCGTTTTAGTTTGATGTGGAATTTGTGAATTTTGCTTCTTTTAATTTTGATTTTTTTTTAAATTATTCAATAGCTGTGTTGGAACAGATAAATGCGCAAACTCAGAATCACACGGAGGGCAGATTGTTTGCCGTCGTTCATATTAATGCAAAACAATTCAAGGTGACGCCTGAAGATATCATCGTGGTTCAGAACGAGTTTCATCCCACTACTGGGGATCAAATTAGACTTAACAAGGTACGCAGTCACTACACACGTCTAACATACCACAAATTATTAAGATTCTATCTGTACAATGCATGTTCATAAACATAATTAATAAGGAATTGGGTAATAAGTTTATGCATTATCTTGTTTAAATGCATTTTCTTTTAGGTCTTGCTAGTTGGGGGCAAGGATTTTACTTTGGTTGGACGACCTATTCTGGACGAGGGTTTAGTTCGAGTAGAGGCAACTGTCATTGAAAAGACCTTCTCGTATACAAAAATCAATTTCAAAATGTGGAAAAGACATAATCTTCGCAAGTTCAAATGTGAGTTTCAGTATTCATTCATGTGATTATAGTTATTTAGCTCTTTTACGTATCTTTTGTTGGATGAAGTATTGATGAAGAATTATTTTTTTTCTTTTGCAGTTAGTAAAACACCCTTTACCATGCTCCGCATAAACCTTATCGAGGTAATGCAGCCCTTTAGTATGATTAAGTCAGAGGCCGAGACTTTGGGTTTAGACCAGCAGCAATCATCAACTAATTTGTAATTGTTGTTACTTTTAAGATGCACTTTTGTAATTAGAAAAAAAATAAGAATCCTAACTGTTCTTTTTCAGAATAAAATTAGATGGCTATTTCTAGCTAGTTAAAACGTAAAAAAATATATGACATTTTCGTTATTTGGATATGTGCAGGTCATCATTCATTGTGTGATTTATGATAGAGAAGAGAAATGAGTGAAAATTGTGACATTTGTTTTTTCGTTTTGAATTATTGATAATGGCATAAAATGAAATCCTCTAGATGCTTGGTTAAACCAAATACTAAAAGTATACAACTTGTTAAAAGCAAAGACGTTTTTAGTAATCAAAATGGCCATAAAACGTAATGGGCTACGTAATACTTTCATTAGTAAGAAATGATAATAATATTGTAATTAAAAGAAGCGTAGTGAAATTGCAAATAGTATTGAGCACGTGTGCTCTGCAAGTACACACACAACACACACAACGTCTTAAAATTTATCACATCCAGAAAAAGGTGAATCATTACGTAAATTATGGGATTTCTTGTGGACGTTTGTAGTCAGAGGGTAATCCGTGCTATTTGCACATCTCATTTATAAGCAATTTCGATTAATATCCACAACGATAGTCCGTCCTGCCGTTGCGTTATAGCATTATTAACTCATTATTTCGAGATCATAAAAATAGTTCCAATATAAAAATACGTGTATTCCAATATTTCCAATCAAACTAGAGCACTATCTGTGTTAACGTTAACATGGCATAAATATCGTAATAACATGCAATAGCACGCACAATAATATCTAATTATTTATTACAAATATAAACACTATTGTAGTAGTCATTTCACTCGTCTTTTGCTCGTAAGAAACAAGCGATAATAGCTCTTCCCTCCTGTGGATATAAAATATTAATTAATTGTGGTAGGGTAGAAGGGAAAAGTTCAATTAAAGCACTCGAGAAAAGCTTCTTTATTACCCGTCCATGCATAGGCAAATTGCAGGCAGCAGGGAACCCAACTTGGTGGCGAATGTTATGTATATTAATGGCCTCAATGGCTAAAATATCCACTGGAACTTCGGGCAAAAATTCAAAGAAATATAAATAAATGAACATGACTCATGACTCAAAAATTCCAGTTTCAAATTACAATTTACAAAGTGATGTGAAACAAAGTTTCTTATAGCAAAAACTTCCAGTGAACAAAGCAACTGCTGCGGTGCTAGCACATGTGCATCCTTTTACGAGATTTGACGAACCTTGTTTTGTCATTTCGTCAAACACAATCCATTCTGTAGATATTTCTTCAAGCGCCGACTTCTTCTTTGTCAAAGTCGTCGATGAGTGAAATGCGACTTTAGAACAATAACTGAAAATAATAAAAATGCAGTAAATCTGTAACTAATATGCACGTACACTCCGTGAATTACTCATAAAGGCTAACTGATGTCAGACCTGTCAAAGAGAGCATTTTTCTCGTGATCGACACCACAAACGTTTGGATACAGAGCCGCCACCAAAACACCTTTAACACATGCCCAATTATTTGAATTCATATTCAGTTCTCGAAGATCCAAAGGGCCTTTATTTTGAACAAATGCACTAGCTTGTAATTGCGCAATAAGTTGGGACCGAATTGTGTAAACCATTTCAATGGTTGCATGCAGATGACAAATAATTTCGACGGCAAAACCTTTGCTCTGTGCGCTCCCAGTAAATATCTTCGATTTATCCCAGTCCTAAATTATATGATACACAGGTAATAGCATTGGTTTTCTACTTTAGAATATTGCAAATCATCTTTGCAAGATTTTATCTTTCTTAACCACCGTAGCCATCATTACTTACTTACTGGCTAAAAGATGTGCACAGTGAGTGAGTATAGTATTACCGTGCATACCAATGTACATGATAAGAGGAGGAAATACACAAGTAGTACAACTTTTCCTTTATATTATTGCTTAACTAGGTGATATGCAAAATTTTCCAGCCTGAGGAAGAAGAAAATTATTACAGAATTAAGTATTCATCATCAGCATTCTGATTGTCAACAGATTCTCTGAATGAAAAGGTTATTTGTAGTCCAGTGCGCTGTAGTCCACTATATTTAATTATACTGACCAGACCAAGAGCAATCCAAAAAAAGTTAATATTAAACACATGCCAAGTATACGTACACGAACTAGAAGTTGTCCTATTAGTGAGATATACAACACACGTTAATTTTATTTTCCATTGTTTCAACATTTACATTTGTGAGTAATTAACGACAGGTATCAATCCAAGTCGACTAGAGGTACACATGATTTTCATGATAAATAGGTTATGCGATATGATTACATCTACATGATAACGTAGTAGTCGTTACATCTATATTTAACAATCACGTGATTTTAGATAGACTCAAAGTCAGTAAGATTCTTAGTTCCTATATTGCTTTAATATAACTTACGCCCGTTTAAATCAAAACGCGGTTTTGTCGACAAAATCATAAATTTATGGAACTTACGGAATAATTGTTTAACTGCACAACTTGTAAATTGATTAGAGGATTCTTGATAGCGATACCGTCTATAATATTATTTGTTTGTATGATTTTAAAAGTATGATTGATCCAGTTAGTAGTACAGTACATGATACATAGTTATTAAAAGAAGAGATACTGTTTAAATTCGTGACATTAAAAGGGGGATATTATAGTATAGGAGGATGGGGCTGTGTGTTATCTTAACGATGAATGAATGACATGTACAAATAAAACAAAATAAGGCTTTTGCATTATCAAATGAACTTTAAAACGAGCGACGACTCGCTGATCGTAAACCGTTGTTGTTGTTGTTTTCAGTTAGCGGACCGACCTAATCCTTTTAACCACAGCAGCCGGTTTTGCTAGATTCAGGCACATTAGCTGGTGTGTCATTGTTGTCTACAACCACCACATTCCTTCGGGTCACTGGTTTCCTTTGTTGACCTTCAGACGTGGACACCATTCTTTCACTAAGGTCGAGGAACAACTCTTCAACGTTGTGATTTAGCTTTGCGGAGGTATGAAAGTGTTTAGCACCCACTAAAGCTGCGTAGCTGAAACAGTTGATAAGAGAACATTGAGCATTATTCAAGTTAGTTCAAGTACAATCACACTACTACTGCTGACACGTGACAGGACATGATGCTTTTAATGGGAACTTGTATAAATTATTAAATTCAAACTGGAATTGCTTGCATACTTTTCTGCTTCTTCGGCGCTAACGGTTCGTTGACTTTCGAGATCAGTCTTGTTACCAGCAATTGAAAGGCATATATCGTTTCCCAGCATCTTCTTCAGTTCTTTTACCCATGTCTTCACCTAAAACAACACACAAATGGTTTCAAATAAATTTCTGTTCCATGTTATGTTCCATGATCATCTCTAAGCCAACCATTCATTCATTAAAATATCATTCTAATCTAGATAATAATTACAAGCAAAGCATAAATAATATTAATGTACCTTCTCAAAGGAATCTTTGTCTGTAATGTCGTACACGAGGATGGCACCATTAGCATCACGGTAATAAATTGGTCCCAATGCATGAAACCTTTCTTGACCTGCAGTGTCCCAAATTGCCAACTGGATCCTTCTACCCGCAATGTTAATCTTTTTCTGGAGGAATGACGCCTGTATCATTTTTCCCAAAGAAATCAATCAATCAAATCAAGTTATATATTGTACTTGAATAGGAAATGTTCCCACTTTCCCTAACTACATGACAAAGACAGAAACTCGTGATTATTATTACTAACTCACCTGTAGTGTTGTCACATGCTTGTCATTGAATCTATCCTCTACATATCGCAGCACAACTGATGTCTTCCCCACACACCCTTCCCCCAGCAGTACAACTTTGAAACTAAACGACCGTGAACTACCACCACTACTCCCACTGGCGTTCCCCGAAGTGATATCCATGTTACGCCACGATTGACGCTCAACGGCTCCGCTAACTTAACTTTCTAAAAACAATTTATTTATTTATGAAGCTCACTTTTTGTCGTTGTTTGTAAGTTGTATTAAACAGAGTTCAATAATCAGGTTGAAGATTTCAATTTCTCCCTTGTTGTCATTTGCTCAACTTTTCTTCAATAAAACTCTCAACAAATTCACAAACAAATCTCCCGTCAAACTTGCAACCACTGTACCATTTTCCA
>JAANSN010003690.1:0-17540 GCA_036850665.1 Dicranocentrus wangi | reverse complement strand
TTAACATGCATAAGTTACAGATCGCGAATTGTTTTTTTAATTAAGCGAACACTGATTAATCGGCCTGCTTTAGGAGTGTTCCCAGGTAAAAACTGGGTTTCAGAACTAAAGTCCTCATTACTGGAGGTAAACATTATTTGAATTTGTACATGACAAATACCAGAGTGGAGGTTTTAATTACCTATTGTAATGTTAATTATGTAGTATGCACCCAAAGGACTCAATCAAGTTACAACCATGGCCTGTGGTTCATGTTCCAATGAGAACGCATTTAAAGCCATTTTCTTCTGGTACCGTAAAAAGCAACGCGGCGGAAAGGATTTCTCCCAATCTGAAATTGATTCTTGTATGCTTAATCAGGCACCAGGGTCACCTCCACTCGCAATTTTAGGCTTCGATGGTATGATAATACGATGACACGATAATTAATTACGTGGTTTGTTTCTCTACTGATTAAATACGCTCGAGATTAAATATCATTTCGTGCCCGTCCATGTTTTCAGGTGGATTTCATGGCAGGACGCTGGCTTCGTTAACCTGTACACATTCCAAACCAATTCATAAAATCGATGTACCTGCGTTTGACTGGCCAGTTGCTAATTTTCCCCGCTACAAGTATCCGCTGGAAGACAATATTCGGGAAAACCAAGCGGAAGATAAGAGGTGCTTGGCAGATGTAGAAGAGAAAATTGATCAGTGGTCCAAGAAGGGAATGCCAGTGGCTGGAATCATTGTTGAACCGATTCAGGCGGAAGGAGGGGATCATCATGGTTCACCTGAGTTTTTCCAAGGTCTTCAACGCCTTGCTAAAAGCAAAGGGGCGGCACTCCTCATTGACGAGGTACAAACTGGAGGAGGATCCACTGGAACCCTTTGGTGTCATGAACAGTTTAATCTGCCAAATCCTGTCGATATTGTCACTTTCAGCAAGAAAATGCAGAGTGGGGGATTCTTTCACCTTCCAGAATTTAAGTAATTCTTATTTAATTAATTTCGCAAACCAGGTGTACAGGTAATACATGTATCTTAAACCGTATACACTTGTCTAATAATAGACCGGATCAAAGCTACCGGATTTTTAATACTTGGATGGGAGAACCAACTAAAGTTCAAGTGCTAAAAAAGATTTTGGACGTTATTAAACGAGACAATTTGTTGGCTAATGCAAAGAACACGGGCGACCTATTGCAAAACGAACTAAAAAATTTCCAGGTGGGTATAGTTTCTCGTAGAGGTGAACACAGTAAAGTACCGAGTAATTGCCGAATTACTTGTTTCTGCTTAATTACGAATACTACGTGTCATGTTTGTACATACACCATACAGGAGGGATTTAGGTTTGATCGTGTAATGCATATTAAACTTTTTCTAGAATAAGTATCCAAATATTTTGAATTCTGCTCGAGGACGTGGAACGTTTTGCGCTATCGACTGTAGCACAACAGAGCTTCGTGACAAGATTGTCAATAACTTGAAGCAACAAGGTATTGAGTGTTGAGTTTGCTGATTCACTAACATGACCGACATCTTATATGTACTTATCGTTGGTGATAATTCTATTAAAAATTGCAGGAATACAGTCCGGTGGATGCGGAGATCGGGCCATACGCTTTAGACCTACCCTTCTGTTCAATGCGCAGCACGCCAGTATTTTCTTTGACAAATTCGAAACTGTTCTGAAACAATTGTGAAATATTGTTCAGTAGAGGTGTTTTGGAAATGAGAAGTGAAATAATTTCCAGATATAACATTTTAGCTTGACTCATATATTATATAAATCCCTTGTTTCTTTTCTTTGAGTGTTGCATGTTACATTCGATAAATCGCAATAATTCTTACAATTAGGAAAATCTGCATTTCAAGCAAGCGTTTTGAAAAACCGTTTCGAGCTTATTTCTTTCACATGCTTTAATCACTTCCATTCCAATATGTTTCCCCGCTTAATAGCAACTGTTCCTGCCTCGTAGCAAAATATTTTTATTATAATCCGACTTTAATTAAACAAGTTGAACATGTCTGCCTATCAATTCCTCGGAACCTTACCTGATAATGCATTTAGTTATGTTGTATGAACACTAAAGCTGGATGCATGCACAAGTCAGGGACAGTGAACACATGTCTTCCAGAAATGCCATGTTTATGAATAAGTATAATTAACAAATTAAACTGAATTGTTATCTGCAACTATTATTAGTTAATACGGGAATATTATGATATGTATTTAGAAGATCCCAAATAAATAATAATCTAACACAGTGACCTTTACGTTTTTCTATATTTTTTTAAATGTCAAATTTTATTTTTAAAATGCATGGGTTCATTTAGCTTTTCGTGCCAACATAACATACCTTTTCACATTATATCACATACTTTCACCCTACAATGGGAATGGTGTCATGTCATGCAGCATCATAACTGCGCTCATGCAAGCTGTTCTGAATTAGGGGAGTTGTACAAATGGATTAATTTAGAGTGACACCAAACACCATTACATTACGATTTAATTAACCAATGTTATATAGACATGCCATAAGCAGATTTTTACTGATTATAAGACTTTCCACGAGGGGTATCTTCCAGGTTCCAGTAATAATGATACAACTGGATGCTCTAAGAATGGACAGATATGAGCTGCATGGTATATGTGCCGTCCCCGTCAAAGGAAATGCATATAACTGTGTACCAGTTCTTTAACAGTAATACAATCTTAAACGCAGGCTTCGCTCACACAAGGAGAGTCTGGCCACAATAAAATTCGCTTCAAGTTCAATAAAAGACGCATAACATATTTATTATTAATGCTGTAACGAGTGAGAGAATATTGTTTATTTGACAAAACTCACGACCCAAATTCCAATACATTATATCTTTTTTCATATACTTTTCCCACTACAACTGAATGGTATCATAACTCTGCTCATGTAAACTATCCAGAATTAGGAGAGTTGTACAAACTAATTAATTTAGAATGACACCATCACGATTTTTTTCCATTCAATAGTCTCTATACATGTTAGTGTTCATATCTCATGTAACGTTCATAACTTTATAGATGATTAGATTTCATTTTTATGCATATGTTGCATGTAGAGTATATATATAAGTAGTAACCGACCAACACATGTTTTCATTCAACGCGAAACGGACAATGAATCACAAAATTTGATAATAATTCCTGGTTAATTCAACCATCATCACCTTAAACTAATGATTGCTTATGTTACATTTCAACAACAATAATCATAATGATTTATTTAAAGATTGAATATCCATACTTAATGTGTAACATTACGCGTTAAACATAGATATTAACTGGAAAATTAATATTATATAGATATACCCTAAGTAAGTATATATTCTTAATAATCATGCGTTGTTAACCATAATGCTACAAACGTACACAAAATTTTATTTACAAAATTAGAGCTCTAATGGTGTATATCTCGGTAAGTTGATAATAATGTCACCAAACAATTCTTAATTTTACTTTTAATTATATATGTATTACACATCGATATTTCCCGTACTGGGAACTGGAAAAAACAGGCTTTAGACGTATTTCAAAAAATTTTCTACGTAACATGTTTGCTACACACGTATTACTACAATATGCTGAATCTATTAGCGGTTGGGTTTATATTCGACGACTAGACTTCCGCGAAAAATTATGACATGACAAGCCCTTTCAATAACTGTAAATCATATTGCATGTATTTTTAAATAGTAACAACATGTGAACGCAATTTCTCGCTTAAAATTTTACTATATATGCCAATTACATAACATCTTAATTAACAATAAGCAATTAATAAATACAATGTTGTTCTCTGTTCTACCGTAATTATTTCAATCTCTTTCGCTAATTACCATAAAATAAATATATATTATATATATACGCTTTATACTTTGAACACCAGTCATGCATATTATTACTTTATACATATGAAGTTGTATTATGTATATGGCATCTTTAAACGTAGGATCCTCTACCTTAGATCCGGCAGAAGTGAGCAATCCCACAATAGTAAAAACTGTGTTATTAATAATAAACAACCAAAAATTTGGAGATTCGCCAAAGAAAAGACCTACTATACATACGTCCAATCCTAGTCAGGACTCAGGAGCAAACAAATTAATGTTTCTGAATTTAATCTTGTTTTAAAACAAATTTGAATGGCAAAATTAAATATCACACTCTCAGCAGCTCTCACTTATTGTTGAACAATAATAATAATAATATTAACTAGCTCCCTCGAGGGTTTGATGGTTTGAAATAGGATCATTCGTGCTACACGATAGCTCTTTTCATTGAATGATGAATGCTATTATTCATGTAAAATAAACGTAAAACATAACTCAAATATATGTACTAAATTAATAATATTTATAGTAACGGAGACGCAGTGGTTTACGATTATTACTCAGTCGGTTATTTAGTGATCCATTGTTTCTGTATGCTAAACTGATTATCGAGATTTTAATTAGGTAAAAAACTTTTCAGTTGTATCGTCGTTTAAAATAAGAGCTGCAGTGTTATATACGCTTTCTTATTGTGACTTCTTTGGCTATAAATTACAAGTTGGATAAAAAATGGATTTGCTTCTCTTTCACTTCGGATTTCAACCACCTATTTTAGTACGACTACTATAATTTCATATCTATATCCACATTAAAACAATAACTTTAATCTACATACTTTTAAAACAATGAATGGGAGTACATTTCGTATCCAGTACATTCACAACAGACCCTACCTAACAGTTTTCTAAAGACATTGCTAGCACACAAAGGTTTATATACCATAAATCACTTCCGGATGCTGATAAAACATTTGATCATTATGGGAAATCATAAGATTTATGAATTTTGAAAGATTAAAGGTAGTAACGGAAAACATTACAAGTTTAAAATCTGATAAATAATAATTCTAACTTAAAAGACGAACGACACGGCTGTCGTCGTTAAGAATAGAATTCATAATTCATTTGCTACTGCTCATCACTATTCATACATTACAATTTTTCATTCCTGAACTGACTGCACCAAAAACTTAATAATTGTACAAAGCCTTTATATGAAGTTTCAAAGGCTTATTAATTATTGCAATAACATCAACATTATTACAGGGTTGTTTATAACTCTACAAGTAATGATAAAATAACCGACAACGGTTGGTAATTTCATTACATTTTTGATAAGACCAAGACACGGTTTAACCAACATCTACAGATTGACTACGTTACATGTGTAAGTGCATTTTTGAATATACGATAAATCTCAATCATTGTTTTCGCTCGAGGATCAGTGAAATGTTAAAATGTATAATTTTATAGTTATAACGCACGAGTTTTTTTTTGCCAACTATTATCTGAAATCTGTGCTAACATGATGCGTCGCATCGGTCGCATGGGCAGACGCATGTTCAAGATTTTGAAAACAAATTGAAGCTTCCGTAATTCTTGGTGCCAGCAACCATAAATAGCTATATTTATAACACTTAATAGAACAGTTCATAAACCTTGAATATACGATGTAGCAAGATCTAAAGACACAGATAGTAATTTTATGCAAATTTGGCTATTGTCACATTTAGAGATTTGCAATGTTTTGCTTTCCGCCGCCGCCATACCATCCTCAATTTTAAATATTATTAGCAAGATGAAATGTTACGGACACTGAGTGTAGTCTGTGCAGTTTCTCTTCTATTTCCTTTGGAGCCATAGGACTACGTGCAAGATTTATTGAGGCAGCGGAACGAGCACTTGAACATACGAAACAGGAAAGTATCCTGTTTTTCCACTGGCCGTTCCCTCAAACCAGTTTTCGTCTATACGATTCAAGAGCAGGATAGTTTCACCTTCCTATTATTCAGTAAAACGGACCCAATAAGTTTTTCTTAATCAACCACACCTTACACATGTGCTAATGATTTCAAATGCTACTACGTCATACTAACCTTGAGACCTAACTCTCCAGGATTTTCTGGTTCAAAATCATACAAGGCTTGAGCACAAGGCCCTTGGTTTGCTGGAGTACGACCGGGAGAAGACTTCATTGGAGATGGAACAGGAGACGCTGCAATAAAGATTTGAATAATTCTAAGGTAAGTTTTAATTTTTAAAATGAGAAAGGAACGATATTCCATATTCACAGTTTAATAAATTATTATCTTCCTAACAAGTAGTACTAACACGGTTTACAGAATATATAATATTATACATTAATACGAGTTAGCTCTACTAACATCAGGCCAAATACGGTTATAAAAATTATACTTCATATATGGGTTGAACTTTTCGAAATTTGAACAAACACATTAAAATAGAAGTGACTAGTAGAGGTGAAGGTAAGTTATTAAGAAAACAGTGCAGTGGTTTTAGAAAGAAGCCGTTGAAAGAGACGTAAATTTGTTACGCTTCTCATTTGAGTAGCCAAAGCTCGTTCCCATTAAAGATAGTAGTAGTAAAAAACTGGCGGTATTAACTGGCGGCACACGTTGTTAACCAACAATATAATATTTCGGTTTTGGATATCGCTGGAAGCATTATACTGGGAGTATACGTGGACATTACCATTAGCGGATTTCGGTGGATTGCCAGCAGGGAAGAGAGGTTCCCATTCCTGCGGTTTAGGGTTGGCAGGAGACGGCAGAGGAGATCTCTGTGGAGTTGTTCCTAAGCCCACAACCACAACAAATACGCCATATATATGTATGATACACAGGAAAGATAGAACAAGAAGTTACAACTTAGCAAAAGGCATGGCAAAGATTTGTAGGTATTAAAAATTAAACAATAGGCACCAGGTAGGCAGATAAAAGTTTAACTTAACCCCAAAGCAATGGCAGTACGACTGATGATGGCATTAAAACATGAACTCTACCGAGAAAATGAACGGCTACAAAGCAATTGTAAGAATAATTAGTCACAAATATTCAGACATTCTGAAGTTCAGGTTCTCCAACAGACAAACAGGACAGAACATTTCATTTGATTCCATTTCACTTGTACGTTTTTCCTTACCAAGAAAAGATTTTAACATTTCGTTCTATCATTCAACGGTTTGCTAGTATCAGCACTTGATAAACAATGAAATGATTCGACTAATACATTAAACAAAAAATAATAAAAAGCGAATACGCATGCCTTTGGCTGAAGGGATATTTGCAGGTGGAAAATACGGAGGCGGAGGCCCACCATTCAAAGTTTCCCTGGAGTGATCCGAGTGGCCATCTTGAACATCCAAATTTAATTGCAAATCATGCACTGTTTTCGGTTGGAACTCTCTTTTTGGGCGAGTTGCAGCTTCTTGTCTCCTGTACATCGCAAGGTTGGAAAAAGTATTTAGTTTCTAGAAAGAAATGATTTAGAGATACTGGAGAAAGTAAGAACATACTTCTCGTTAAGAGTCTCCACCAGGCTCGATATTATCTCCGTGCATTGCTTGTGATACTCCAGCAAACACTCTGCAAAAGTAGCTACTTGCGACACTTGCTCGATCTGTATAGAGACGATTTGGTTTGGTCACACGACATTATTTTCACATATTATTTTCATTTCATCTTTATAACCATTTTACACTAGCACTCACATCATTCTCCAGCAGGTTATACATTCCCATCTGCGCCAAATGCAAACTTTCAGCAAACTTATCTTCTGCCAACTTGATTTCATCATCTGAAATATGAGATCCTGTATCACGATCCATCCAACAACACATAATATCCAGAGAGACAATACGTGCCGTTTCGTATTGTCACCGGTTTCCATAAATGGCGATTGTGAACATAAGCAGGTAGGAGACGAAGCCGTTCCATCAAAGTGCAATTATAGGGCCAAACAGCCAAAACAAAAAAATTCAAAATAAAATAAGCAAATATTAATACAGGGATGACCATAAATATCAAAATAATAAATTCCAAAAATATTTTAAAACTTAACACTACTCTCAATATATTAAAACCAGGCACAGATACGACCGAAATAAATACAATGCCATGCTATTTACTTTGAAGCATTGGTAGACGTCATTTACTTACTTCAACAAGGAATGGGTAGAAAAATAGCATCATTGGTTCATAATCTGATGCAAATCTTTATAAACGATGTTACATTACAAAGATAGTGCAAAGAGACAATACAAAATGTGCGAACTACATCATATTGTGAAAACGTTTACCAGGAATTGGCCTGCCAAGATGTGACGGGCTTCCGAAAGGACTCCCCTGAGGACTTTTCTTTGAAACTAACGATAAGTTTTAATAAAACGTCATGCTTTGATCAAAAACATGCCATACCAATGAATAACCATCACTCACTCAATGTTTTCTACCAAAAAACACTGCAATAATGCAATAATCCGAACTACAATGAACTTAACACAAAAAGATATCGCTGATATAACATTAAACATGCAGTTTTAACATAGAAAATGAAAAATTAGATATATATCTTCTTAAAGGAATGTGTTTATCGGAGCTGTAACTTGGCTTGGGGTATTCGAAAGGCGGCATGTGCGAGATCTCCGACTGAGACAGAACCGAGCTCAGGGAATAACGGAAACCCTCGCTCGTAACATCAACCTGGTTTTCTCTTAGATAAACTCGCGACATCAAACAATATTCTTAAATTCATTAAATTATGAAAGTTTCAAAAAACGTATGATTTCCTTACCCGTACCTTTCGCTTGCTTCCTCTTCTTACAGTCATAGTCCAGCCGTCGTCCTTGTAATTTCTTGCGATGATGCTATAATTAACAGCAAAAATAAATCCCACTGTGAATCAATCTTTATAATAATAACAATTATTAGTAACTTGAATACACTAAACATAGCTCGCGCATGATTTTTATCATACCATGACTTCTTTTAAATCTTTCGTTTGTAAATGATGGAGCGGTTCCAAGAAGTTCTGCTTTACATTATCATCCAAAGAGTATTTGTTATCGGCCATTTGTTTCAAACTTTCACCCATCTCAATTAACGCTTGAGCTAAAGCAAATTTTATAAATTATCACCTCGTGAGTATTGGCTGATTACAATAGTCAGTCTAATTGCTGCTGATGAGATTACATAACTAACCGAAAATGCTGTCCTCTCCCAACTTTCTTCCATAACTAGTCATACATTCCCCTAAAACACCTTCCGGTTGAGGATAAGTTGACGCTTTCGCTTGTCCGCTTAATTTTGATATTCCCTTTACAGCTGCCATTTTCGCTCTAGCCGTTGGATTTGGTTGTAGATATTCTTTTGTTTTAAGCTGAAGTTCATCTACCAGTTCATAGGTGATGTCCGTTTTCTGACAACGAAGGTTTTCATTATTTTTACCATAGACCGTTTACCATTTTTACCGCAGAGCATAGTAATAACTAGATATTGGAAAATGGAACCCAACTATATACCTTTTCCATGTCCATGAATTCATCGTCCAACTTTGTTCCTTCTGCTCCTCCAATCTTTTCATTCATATACTGAAACCCAACAAATGAGAATTTATCAATTATGAATGAATTTGGGAACTAATTCCACCACATTTACATGGAACGTGATCGCGAATGGTGATTGTGGTCACGTATTGAGTGAAAGTGAAAGCATTAAGGGGAATCTGCAACGTTAAGCACCTCGAATTTTGGAGTTGACATACATATGAATCATTATATTATGCTTCATAAATTATGTTACATTAATATTTGCAAATTGCTATTGCATTTTAATTAAAATATGGCATACCTACTTTGACATACAAAAAGAATCTAAAATTGGTATAATTTAAAAGTGAAACGTTATTTTTGTTCTGTCATCTGTTCTGATGTTCTGGTTTATAAAATATAGTACAATTCCATTGATTCACGAATACCCTTACATTTAGTTAACTGGGTAAAAGTGTCATTGCTCGTTATGTTATAAGTAGGTACACATGTTCCAAAACGGTTATCAAGTTGCCCCATGCAAAGTCATACCATACGATCCATTAACCCTATTTAACCCACTTGACAAGTGTCTTGTGTGCAGCAGCAGCATACGCATACGGAGGATGTCTAGTAGTGTTGAACTCACGTTGAACTAAATCCTATTCAATTTAGATAGACTGAAGTCATCAACCAAAACCAAGTAATACGATTATTAAGTCCGGTCGAAAACCAACATGGCATGTTCAACGGTTCAACAAACAAGACATTCTGATCTCCAAAAATGTACAAACTCATTTGGTATAGTAGTTTGCGGAAGCTGGCAGAAACTAATCTATAGTTTAGATAACAAATTAGCTACAACAACAGTTGCAACAAATACAACAAAGCAAAGGCTCGGCTGCTTAACATCGCCGAGAAAATGTGCAGAGCTGAAGATTGTATAATCAAGAACATGTCAAGTGTTTTCCTGTATGCAGACATCTCATACATAATAACGTCATATTAAGAGTGTTAAGTTGTATCATCATTCATTCACGCTTATTTTTATGTTTTGTTGGAACTCTTTCACACTAAAATGCTGAAACAACCAATTCACATTGTGTATGCCATTGTGCGACTTAGAATTATTACAGGCGCTGAACAATTTGACCCAGTCCAATAGGGCTATTCATAAAATAGAAGAAAGATATTATTTTTTTCCAACACTAGCGATAAATATACATAGACATACAGAAAAACTTCGGCATAAATTAGAAAGTTATTTGTCCGTTCTGTTATATTATATAAAAACTTGCCAGGGTATGAAAAAACTCTGAAAACTGCAACATACTCAATATGCAATATGAATATCAGCCCATGCAACGATGAAAAATATATTTCTACACATTTAGTGCATCTACCTAGTGAAGTGAGTAAGTTGATGCCTTTTACTAATAGTAGCTTAAACTCCAGTAACATTAAAAGCCTTTAGAAGCAAGGAGTAACACTTTCTTTCCCTATATATCCAAATATCCATTCACACAGAAGATGAAGAAAGAATGCTACATGCATTGACGCGTATGTGTAAGTCCTCTACTGAACAAACGTTTAGGTTCCTCACGGTCCCACTCCCTTCCAACTCGTAGGACTTGGATCCAAGGGTAAATAGGACTAGAACTATAGCTCATAAATTGTTCTACCCACATAACGTTCCACGTTACAAGTATATGTAGCAGCATCAACTAAAACCAGCACCAAGTGGAAACATTGAATTCCTCGCCAGAAATTTTATCGATCCATCTCTCACAAAAACAGCGTGTATGTGTTCTCCTTGAATCTGGGTCAAGTCAATGCCAATTCTCTAACTCCTTCCCTTCCTGTTCCTATAAATGCTTCATAATAATACCCAAACCCAAATTCAGGCTACACTGACACAACGTATATCAAACCCATGGTATACCACATTTCTTTAGCTAATCTAGCAGTACATGTTATTTTGCACCGAACTGATTCCATTCTTCTTTCATTTTTCTCATCTTTTAGACCTTCACACAAAGTTTGGCGTTTGGTAGTATCAGTACCTGGATATGCGTACAAAATGCTGCCGTTTCTTAAGTAAAGCCTACACACTCCAGTTGCAGTTTTACATCATCAGCATACACAGGGTTTGATTCTTATGTGCATATAATAACAATAATGAATGCGTGTTGCTGTGTATCACGTTCACAACTACTGCATTAATCGTTAATCAACAAAATGATTTGATGAAGGGTCGCACTAAAAAGTGCTCTATTATTAAATGGTTTTTACGATTTATCGCGCGTTTAAACTGTCGTCTATTTTTAAACGATAATCATATACTTAAGGCTGTCATTGTAAATTGCAAAGTGTGGTACGTCTTTTATACGTACCAGAGTTTATTGCAATAAAATACGTTTGCAGTGTGGACAGATGAACGACATTTAAGGAAGATATTTAAGTCCACATTCAGTTATGAATGGAACCTATGAAATAGCATATAATGAGTGTTGATCGGTTGAATCCAAGTCAAGACAGATTGTAAACCACGCTCGCAGGATGAACAGCGAGATATGATTAGAATAAATTTTACTTTATCTATGGATCTGCTGGATGACACAGGATGCCGCATTTTTCAGAACGCCAGATTTCATTCGTATGGATAGCACACACCTGAAAAATAGCATCTATGATTTTATATGATGCGAGTCCCACGTTTCTCTTTCGTCACCTATCCACATAGTAGTCATACAACAGTCAGCCCAGTTGTGCTTTATTATGTAGCTTCTCGTGACTTTCCTTTCTAGAATTTCAAAGGCGAATTTCATTTACTGCATATGGCGATGCAGGGGATCTACGCTGAATCTTTGTCGTTTACACCCACCTACTGTGTCTCCAAACGAAAGTAGATTGTCAGGGTGCACGGTGCACTATTAATATTAACTAAATCTTTCTATCTCCACAGTCCACTTCCATAATCTATCCAAAGTCGGAACAAATAAAATGATTTTTGCTTCGTTATTTTAAGCATCGTTTTTATACTTCTTTCAATCTACCGACATACAAAATCTATTGGTTTGTGTGCTTGGTAAATGTATCGGTTTCTTCATAATGAAATTATTCCGCGTTGTTATACTGGTATATTTCCCATGTTAGCATTCATAAACACGCACTGACAGAGAATGCCACTTATACCAAATAACTTTTCATATTTATCTTTTTTTGATGTACAACCTGAATGGATGCTGTGCTATATTACCTACTGATACCCTAAAAATACTTGAATAAAATTTGTTCTATTCTAAATCAACTGCAAAAGATCAGCGGGAAAACGGCTAATTTGGTTACCCATTATATAATGTTAGAAGAACACTAGTTGACATACATTTAAAATGTTCATCAAGTAACACCTGCAAAATATATAACAACATTAACAACCCAACCCAATCCAAATTTTCGTCAAATGTAAATATTTATTACCGAAGCGTATGGTAATGAAAGTGCATGAAATTTTATGCAACTTATAAAAGAATTCCGTGTTTATTAAATTAAGATGTATTTGTAAGATGTATCCCATCCCGAGATATTTTTGCCAGACAAATAATCCCAGTAGTATTAAGCATATAGCATCTTGGTTTCAATTTATAAAAAAAATTATTTACGAAACTTGAAATTGTGAAATCACGATACGTCGTCGGAAACTTATTTAAGAAGGGGAACAATCTTATGTCTAGCTTTAAAATATTCGTTTACGGTTAAGTTTAAGACGTTTAAGGTTTACTACGTACATTAATGGATTCCTAACAACAGGTGTGACAAATACAGTTCATAAAAATGCACTGCGTCTAGTATGTCAGTAACTTCTCAATGCTTTCACTTCATATATTATGCAAATTACACAACCACTTACACCAGAATCACATTTTTGTATACGGAAAGCGTTAAAAATAAAGAAAGATTACCTGGTTAGCCTTATTGATTTGCTTCCGTAGACCGGAGAAAGCCATCTTGACTAATTTGCTTTCGTAACTCTCGTGGCACTCAAAATACTGTATCTACCTTTAGTACCGGTAAGATATTTATACTTGCAATTAGGAGCAAAACCGTCACAATCAGAAAGACTTGTTGTATTAATTCTGCTGCAGGACAATTGACCTTGTTATAAGCAATGGTTAACGCTCCTTGGTTATAAGAGAATCTTCAGGATGTCCAATTTTCAGTCAAAACGGGCTCTAGCATAAAAGCAAAACGAGCTAGATATGAACACTGCGTTTTATTTATTATCTTTATATTTATATCCCTTACAGTTGATTATCAATCATAGCTTACTGCACACACCTTTTTCGTGCACCTCGACTCCTAATAATAAGTTTAACAATTACTTGTACATTGCAAACAAGATTCAACAACTTTCTTCGTTCGGAATTGTGTGACTATCACATCACATCATCCCTCTTATTCTGAGTTTTGTGCTTTCCTCTTGACTCCTTTAATACACACCCAAACGCCCTACTCCCTACGTAGCACAGTTTTTTCGTTGTGCTAACTTCCTTTTTGGGAATACAGAAGTGAAGTGCTATATTACGCTACTCCTTTCGCAGATTCTTCTGCACTTGCTCTCTCTTCACCGTTTGGCCAAAAGCAGGAACAATCTCCAGCCAAACAGGATTTTCCTCTTGTACCTATAGGCAGTTGGGTTTTAGCCCAATACGTTGAATGTGCGTACTACACTGGAATAGTTGCAATCACGATGATTGTGTTTTACAGTTTTCCTTTCCTTGCTTTCACTCACACTGTCATTTCTTTTCCACAAGAAATGTATTGTACACGTTAAATGTGTGTGCATATATACCAACTTGAATACACTATGGCTTACCTAAGCCATACCTTCAAACACACATTATACACAAGCAAACTCATACCGTACATGCCCTTCCTTAATCCTTGCCTTTCCTACTCGACTCGTCGTTGATAGTCTGGTTAGAGTAGTATTATTGAGTGGTATAGGTAGTTCGCTTTCTGTCCGAACGGAAATTTCCCTATATACTCCTTGCAAGAAAATGTACACAGGATGTAGAAAATGAAAGCGTTTCTGCTGGAGAGTCTTAAACACACTGACGGACAGAATCAGGTTCGACAACGGACACTACACACGGTGACTTGATACTGTGAAAACACGAGCATGAATGTATGAAGGAACTAGCAAAGCAATTAGAGGGTTACTTGCTATTTTGCTGCCCACTCTTGTTTGTACGACTTGTATATTAAGCTAGTTTCAATTCTGTATGCACACATACGCAAAGTTTACATATCAGTATCCTGTGAGTCTAGTTAGCAGAACCGTAAAGCGATGATCACACCATTGAAACTGACTTGTAATAAATAATATCAATAATCCAAATATTGGTCCAGGTTCAGTCCAATGAGAGTATGGAGCATGCAGCATCAACAAAACGCCAAACGCAAACGCCCACCAAGACTACAAGTTCTTTCTCTCTGGAATACACACACCTAAATGACAAATGAACATGATACATGTTAGATTAAGTTGTTTTCGATACATGTCTACTCCCCATCCTTATACCTAAGTTTTATTAACTACCTATAGCCTATTTATTTTGTAGCCCGAAAATTCCTTACAGTTTACATATTATATGGGATTCGGGATGAACATTTTCTTATTCTATGATTAAGACTAGCTGCTTTCTTTACAGACCTGAGTTTAGGGTTAAATTAAACTAACATTAAGTTAGAAATTAAAGAAAGATAAGCCATAATTACGCCATAATTACACTTAATATGTAGCTTGAGTCTATAGTCTAATACAAATCAGACGATTCGACTTCGTGGATAACATTTTTTTTTTAAATTAGCCAATTTTGACCTGCCTACCTACACAAAAACGTCCTATAACTCCATTCCATTTTGCATTTCCTCATGCAACCACATAGATGATTTCCTCATACGTTACAACGCCGTAACGAATTCACCAAGTCATGGAATGAGTCATGACGAAACGAATTTCTCTTGGGAGAAAGCATATTTGCTTGCACACAATTTTTGTGATGATGATGATGACGTCATCAACCTGCAGTAGAACAGAACACGATGACGTTCAAGAAATGAGTTGTGGATGGAGGAATCCAAAGAGCTAACGCTTTTACAACACCCGTTCCCCACAAACAGTGTGGAGTGGAGTGTGGGCGAAACAAGCGCGTAGGAGAAAGCACGACTTTGCTATCTACATCTCTCAAAAAATCACAACTACCTTCCCTTCCTGTTTCGCAGGCAGATTTGAAGCATAAAAGTAAGTACCGTAAACCGATCTCAATAAACGAGACCGATAGCTGTCAAAACAGGAAATAATTAGCGTGCATTAGCAACGCCACTGGTATTGTGTAACAAGCAAACCATGTCACAAGTCGGGAATGGATAAATTGATCCAATAAAACGGTAACAAATAATGCAATTACAGCCAAAAGTGTATTTGTATTAGGCTATTAAACAGTGTGGTGCTGTGAAAGCAACAAGAACAAGAGTTATTTTGCAAACACGATGGGAAAGTATTGTGAATTGGATACAAACAGGGCACAAATTTTCACTTCACTTCTTTTTTTTTTGTTCCCGTGTATTAACTTTTGAATTGCAATAATACCTATCTTTAAATACCTGCTACACCCATATATATATCTCCTATAAAATCCGCTTTTGTTTTAAAGCAGAAATTTTCACTTCCTTGACCATCACCATATTACCATACATACTTATTTCCTTGCGCTATAGCTGCGCGGACTCATCCTATCCCATATTATTAGTATCCTGCGGATTTTATGCTATTTTAAAATGCTATCCTAGTCATGGGTAAATTATCTGATCGTAAGATAATTTATCTTAACTCCAAATATCCAGTACTTGCATATATTCAATATTGTCTCAACGTATACCTCATGTCAGCCTCAACGTATTAGATAATAAACCACAATTGACCCTGTTCAACTTGTCGCAGTTTATTGAGAATCCCAATCAATAAAATATCACATGTGGTTTGCCACGTTTTGCGCCTTGTGGTTTACTACCGTTCACCAAGTCTGAATGAAATAAACTATATCAATTTCCTCCAGGAAACCTCGCAAAAGTAAAATTATAGACAATCCACACGAAAAATCACGTAAAATTGTAACATTTGTAAGTGCTGGTGATGGATAGTGGATAACTTATTAGCATTATTTTACCATCTATTATATACATAGGATAGACTTTTATGGTTATGTTTAGGTTAAAAACTTTTATGTCTACGAAATGTTTGGTAATTTGATGAATTATATATTTGCACACTCTACATTTGTACTACACATATTATCCGTTTCATGATGAATTTTACCAGATACATATAATGTTTGATGCCATTTTATACTTTGACAAACCATCATCATTTACAATCATGTTATTTGTTATTGCTTGCTACCTACTTTTAGCTTTGAACTTGAATTGAAGATGATTTGATGATAATGATAAGACTATCATTTAGCCAATCCCACTTTTCTGACGTTTTTTTCTCAGCTTAGAAAATTCTCGCTCTTTTTATGTACATTTGTAATACATACATACACACAATGTATTAAAAAATACACACACACACACACTTGCACGATCCGATTGGGAATTTAATTAATTAATAATAATAATTAGGGAAACGAAAACAAATAACTTGTTACACCTGTTGATTGTTGTTTTTTAAATTCTCAAATATCCTGATGATGATGATGAGTTTGAGAATGAATGAATCCACTACTACAATGTTTTTGAAATACTTACTGCCTCTTGCAAATCCCGTCAACTTCTGACTTTCACAGCTGAGGATGATGAGAAACCCGGCAAACAACAAATATTTTCATGTAAGCACAGGAGTGGGTGATGTGAGGTGAGAACTGGGAACAAGAGCAAACCTCTATCTAAACCTACCTTGCACATATATGTGCACATTTGCACATATTATCAAACCAAACCACACCACAGTTATATATGCAGTTTACACACTCATTCTGGCTGGACACATGAACACATCACTGGATTTACTTTACACAAATCAGTATAATATTATGACATTTGCTCATATTTGCATTTACATTGGTTTA
>JAANSN010003689.1:0-17541 GCA_036850665.1 Dicranocentrus wangi | reverse complement strand
AATGCCTGTACCTACGAATTTAATAGCGTACTAGCCCAATTAGAAATAAGAAATTTGGGTTTTTTTTAGAATTCGAAATTGATAATTTAATAAGAATAAGTAGAGTAGTGTGGAGGTGGCTAATTCGAAGTGGATTGGTTATATAAATCCAAAATGCCATTAGATCAGTTCTGCCCCAACATGAAATCTGAAGAAACGTGACAGCAGCAAGTCTTTCATTCATTCATGAGTATCTGATAAGTAGCTCGTGAATAGGGACATGATGATGATGATGCTTCTCAGCCCCCAGGAATTTTGATAAGTAGCAGCAATATTTTTTCTCTGGTTTACCACACACGACACATCACACCATCATTTTCCCTGCTTTCCTCCACATTTTCCCACCTCGTCGTCCCTGTCTGTTCTCAGAGTGAATACAAAGTTTGATAGGGAGATTCACAAGATTCTCTCTGGATGGAAGAGCGTAACGTGGATGTCGAGAAAACGACGAAAAGCTTTCAGCGCGTCGCCCAGTCGAGACGAACGTGATGCATTAATCACATTCACATTCCCATAATATCACTATTATCCATCGTCAGATCCCCACCTAAAAACTTTTCGCAATGATATATCTCTCACCCTGCCTGCCTGCCTGCTCTCCATCCAGTTTGGGTTGTGGTGATTTTCGTGGTAGCCTGCTAGTTTCACGGTGTGAAATGTAATGGAGGGAAGAGCTGATGATGGGAAGCCACTAGACTTCTTCGTGTCTTTCAGCACTCACTCTTTTAACAATTCATGCAGAAAGGGAACTTCCTAAAATGCCGCTCTGATATATACGTATAATAAACATTTTTATAGCTTACGACACGACGAAAAAACTTGCTGACTCAATCAAGCCACACAATCAACAAGCAGTTGGTCTCTCAAAGGAGTGAAAGTTTATGCGTATTTCACGAACGAAAACCATACAGCCCAACTTACCGCACCGCAAACAAACCCCTCGCTGAACTTGTTAATTAAGGATTTATTTTCTTGCTTGAAATATTTTTCCTTCAAAGGCACCCTTTAGGATTTTCTTGTCATGTGATCCTTAAGTTAATACGAAGGTGTGGGACACCCGGCGGAGTCCTACACCATTAAATAAAAAACGATGTCTTTTTACCCAAGAAATCCTCCCACATCAACAAATATTCACAGTCTATCACCTCTTTTTACAATTTACCAACAAAAAATGACATCGACATTAGCCGAGCTAAACCCAACATTTGGAATCCTCTTGATTCCATTTGTTATGGTGAACCATGACTGAAGATCCCGCAATGAGATTTTTTCCTATTGAAATAAAAATCCATTTTTCAAATCGCATCCTTTCATTGTCAAGCCTCAATGCAGACCCGTCCATGTAAATCCGGAACCTGGAGGAAAGGATCATCGTAAAAATCTAAATAGGATGCTGTACAACTAACAAGTATAACTTCATACCGATCCAGCAGATGAATATATCCGTGTATAAAGACATTACTTTGTGGACAATCACATTATCTCTTGAAATCGTCCGAAGGTACGATATGAAACCCAAACTATACGAAGAAGAAGAAGAACCATTCTTCCTCCTCATTCATTCAGTGCCAGAGGATAAAGATACGGGAAATGGAATTACAGAGGGAAAGCCCACAACTCAATTAGGACCTAGAAGGGCATCTTATATTTTGTGATGATGCTACCCTCGCTCGCTTTGGATTCACATGTGTGAGTAAAGGATCTTCAAATAAGGAACGCGTTGAGATGGTCAGGCACGACCGCGCGAGTTTTTTCCTTACAAATGAATCCTTCACAGCCATTAAATCATTTGAATTATCTCTTGTAGAAGGAAACTCTACCACTTTGCATTTTTCCATACAGAGTATCCACAAACTCTGTTATGCAACCTTAAATATATATATATTATTGCTTGTCCTCCTGGTATTGGGATTTTGTGGGACCCGTGATACAAATGGGCTTCAATTGGTACGCGGCGATAAAAAAAGAGTGACAAAATCCCTTGGAAATTAACATCTCTTATATCTGTCCTTTGAAGCATGCATATTGTGGGACAAAGAGACACGTTTCATCTCAATCCCGTTCCTCCTTCTACACTCAAGTCTTTAAGGCTATCCAGTACCTGAAATTGAAAACGCAGATAGAAAAACATGTTTGTGAAAAAAGAAGAAGAGTCTCATGTCAAACGAGTCTTGTGTCATCATCTTATTCAAAGATGGAAGTTTCAATCTGTATTTTCTTCATTCTCTCCTTTTTTCTAAATAAATAATGATACAAAAAAGGTTGCACGCCTGGACTTGAAAATCCAATATGGAAAAACGCGGTAGCTGTGAAGATCTCTGTTAAACTTGTACAAAGCACACAACTGGTTGCGATGATGAGATCAAAGAACTGTCATGACGCATTGTGCAATACCCTCTGCGTCCTTATGAAATATACGGAAGGATAAAAGGAGAGTAAGACATTTCCCATACCTTACCTGCATCTACACACATAAAAGAGCCATCATCAATGACAAGGCTGATGGTGATGATGATCATCCTCCTGATCACAACCAGAGTGATATTTCACACATTGGGGGAAATAATGCTTTTTATAAAAGAGGAGATGGAAACGTGTCAGTGGAATTCTACGAAAATTGAGGAAAAACGAAGGAAACCCCAGAAATGTTAGAGCACAGCTAGACTTCCCTCAATTGAAAAGAGTCTTCCCTTATCTAAATAGGTAAATAGAGATATCTCTTTTGTAGGCTGAATGTAGACACATACTTTGTCACCCCATAAAATCACGGAGCACAATGACCGTCATGATCACACTCTTTTTCTCAATTCCGCATATATACATCCGTATTATAGGGGATTCATCCCCAAACAAAAAGATTGGAAGCTACCACACCAGCACCACCACCACCTCAAAAGCCATTACTATTCATGTATATAGATTTTTTGTATCTTCAAAAATCCTCATTCCACACGCAATTCATTCTTGCTCGCCCTCCACACAAGAGAGAGATCCTTTAGGATGCGTAGGTACATCAATCCAAATATATGTTGTGTACATAAGTGAATACATATGTTCCAGAGTATTGATACCTTTCCAAGTAAGTAAGTTGTTTTCTGAATGAAAAATATCTGGAATGCTCACAGCGAGCCTGTATCACACATTGAATGCACGCACATTTAAAGGACGCGAAAGGACTCTTTCCTAAATACTATGAAGCAACAAACATTGTTGATGACTGATATGATAGAATAGAAGGGAGGATTCATCCATCCGTGTGCGAACACGAATATCCTATGAAGGAATGTGAGGGAAGAGAGAGAGAGAGAGGTCTTCTTTTCATTGAAAAAAACATCAATGATGTTATGCAGCTTTTTTTCGATTGTGTACTAACGGCTCAACGCCTGCTGACAAAAAGGGATTCCACCTGGGACTCATCCTTTGTCCCAAAGTGTCCAGCCGCACCGATTGAGATGTCACAAGCAAAAAATCACCTTTGTTACTCAACCATGAATCTCATATATATGTGAAATGCGGTGGAGACCCAAATGCGTTGCGTATTCCTATTTTATATAATGTATTGAATTTAAATGAAAATTCTTTATCAAACGCAGACACGGACAAAAAAGTGTAGATAGAAAAACGTTTTTCTCAGTATGGCGTAAAAAATAATTGAGGTTATATGGAGTGTGAATGAATACATCTTAAAGACTCCAGAACTTGCTAAGTTTTGCACCGTTGAAATATAAAAGTTGCTAGCGCATTCACTAAAACACCGAAATATTAGCACAGAATATATGGGAATAAACGAAATAGCTGATGAGGGCAGACAATGTTGGACACTAGCAAATCCACTTTTGACCCTTGAAACGAAAACCGTATCGATTTTTTTTGAAACCATAATATTTTCATTTCAGTTGGTATACTCAGCCTCCATCGAAATCAAAACTCAAACTCTTTTTGTATGATTAACGATGTATGAATATATACCTATTGTCCTGCGTTTTAAAAAAAAGGTCTGAAGATATAGTTATTTTTAAACGCTTGTCTACATTTGGGGTATGATATGGAGATCACAAAAATGAAAAATGATCCTGATTTGACATCCCAAAATCTCTGCTCCATTACGAAATGATCTTTAAGCCCTAAAAAGAAATCAGGTTGTAGTAGCTTCTCATATATTCAAATTCTCGTCAAATTGTAACAATTATCAAGTCCTAAATCACCGGACTGCCTGCATGCCACCATCCCACAGTGAAATGTAATTTGCAACATGGCGGGGGAGTAAAGTTCTAATAAGTTGATGTGTTTCAAAAGTTTTAAAAGACAAGTGGAAATAAGTGTCTTTCCATCTATTACTGCTATTTGTCTGCTAGATAAAGGGTGACGATTTGTTATCCAGAGTACAAAGGGAGCGGGGAGCCATGCCCTCTTCCTGAGATCAACACAGCGGCAGGGCAAAAAGCAAAACTAGTGATGGAGAAAACACATTAATTTTCTGATTTATTGACGATACTATTTCATATCACACTCACTCCGTCGTCACCCAACATTACGGTGACGAGGGATTTATATTATACATATATATATATTGTAGCAAGCAGTCTTGATTCCCGAAAATTTCTGTTTCATTTCATTCTCAACCCTTTTTTGTCAACATCTGAATCTGATGTGATCTGATGAGAATCTCCTCTTCCTCCTCACACACTCTTGTTTCGGGCATGGTGATTTGTAAAAGTTGGAACGAGAGAGAGAGTGAGAGAGAGGAGCGAGAAAGATGACTAGAAACATCAAGACACCTAATAACTAAATATAATGCCTCCATACTGTTGTCTGTGAAAAATTACAATTTATATATGAATAAAATTGCCTAGTCTGTCACTGACAGGCTAGACACGTCTCTCTCTCTAATATGTACATATTTTGTGAATCTAAAATCATCAACTCCCTTGTACTACTGATTGCCCTTTCTTCATTAACGACTTCTGCGGGTGAGGGAATTTTAATAAAAGTGGATTTCAGAGGCAATGAATTAATTGAGCTTTTTGCAAAGCCTGATGAAGTAAGTACATGTGACTAGTGAGTGAGTACGAGGACACACATGTACATAAACAAACGAATGAATAAATACAGAACAGGAAGGAATATCCACGACAGAAATGACCGTTACGCTTTTTATGCTGATTTACCATCTGTTTGCTCTTGCTCTCCATTTGATGCTTCCTTCAACTCTTCCTTCCGCTTTTTCCTGTACGAACCCATGAGAAAAACCGGAGCAACTTCCGATTACACGGAAGCACCGATCGCACCATTATATGCAGTGTATCTTCCTCATCTAATTGCGAGTTGCAGGCAACTCTGTCTGTATACAACTCTCCTTCCGCTTTTCATACTCTTTGGGTTTATCGTACCCTGCTTCTAATATAAAACACATACAATACGGTTCCACTTGACGGAAGAAAATATGCCGAATGAACACCTGAAAACAAGCTATCTTCGCATCAAACCAAGCAAAACGGGGAAGTTGGGAAGTAACTCCTTATCCTAAAAAAATATCAGAGTCACATAAACATCCCCGTTATCTCTACATGTCCAGCAGCCCTTCCCAGTTGTGGCGTGGTGGAGGGTGCAAGACGGGTGAACGTGTTTCTTCTCCCTGCTGCTGCTGCAACTTCGTGTGTGTATATTATTATTATACGTATACATAATCAACTAGTACATATATGCAACTTGGAAGGAGCAAAAAATCATCCGACAGAAAAAAAGACTTGTTGTTGTGAACGCGAGGAAACTCAAAAGTCATTTCGAGTGTGGGAACACAGGAGCCCTTCGTGACTCTATTCCGATCGGAAAACACTTTGAGCATCGAGTTGATTGCCATTGCCATTCGTAGCTGTATGGATTATATATATACACGTAGATTCTCCATGCACAAAACAGAGAATTTCCCTAACTCAACTGACTATATATGAGTGACACATCATGCTTATATTCGATTTTTAATAGTTGATGCTTCAAACTCGAGAGCATTTTTTACGATGCGTGGAAAAGTCACAGATCAGTATTTTATTATGATAATTCTCACGCCACACATGCATACTACTACACGACATTTGCGTCGTCGACATAAAAATGGTGGGCAGGGGAAGACAAGAGGTGATGAGAGATCCCACTGAATACATGATAAGTTTTGTAGTGTTACCTATAAACCATCGTAAAAGTCAAAAGCCAGCAAGAACAATACTTCCGATTTATTTCTAAACGGTTGCTGTCCTCGCTCGTATCGTATCGAACGAAAACCACAAATGAAATCAGTAGTGTTCAGCACACTTGAGTCTGATTTTATCTACTTTTATGGTTTCGCTTTTTTTTATGTGCGTTGTAAACATATATATATATAGAGAGAGAATCTCTGTGCTCACTAAAAAATCTGTTCAAGTATGTCCTCTCAGAGAGCCAATGATCCAGATATTAGGATCAGCAGAAGGCACAGTTTATCATCCTGCAAGTTGTTAACCCACATATGAAGTATGAAAGGGTGGGAATCATTATGCTTTTTATAAGCTCCATTTTGTGAATATATTTATATATCAACAAATACATATTTAGTCAAGAATACCATTGTTTTTTTGACTCTTTAAAATCCCCTTAAATTCTCAATAACAATAAATTTATTTAAAGCAACTTGACTGTCCGGATAATTTTTATTGCATTTCGTAAACGTATACCTAATAATCTTTGCTGCTGCTGCGGTTGCAGTTTATCGGATTGAATTACAAGGGTGGCTGCTACACGTACGTTAGACAATAAATATAATGCATCCCTTGTGGCTCCCTTGCTTCGCATGTTTAAAAATGAGAAGTAATGACATAATCGTGCATGTAAACAACCCATTTAATATGACATACATGGAAAAGCAAAGACAATTAATTTCTTCTGTAGAAATAAGACTTCCCCTGTTACCATACTGTACCTGCATCCTTGTCGACATCTGTATAATATATGCTTTTATGCACCCATTCCCATTATTACATACACCAGCCTCCAGAAGCTACGTGTTTTTATCTGCTCCCAAAAACTTGAGTTGTTTTCAAGTCTTGAGGTGGTGGTAGATTTAAGCAGTTGTATAAAGAACATAATGAAATGGCACCTACTCAACAATAACTTCCTTTATTTGCGCAGGAGACTAAAAATCCGTATCGTAGGATGAAAACATGATGGGAGAAAGATAGCGATGCGAGCTACTACGATTGACTGTGGCATAGGGTGATATTGTTTTGTGGCTTATTATTACAAGTAGTTTCAAATACGCGGTTTACTTGCTGTTGGTGGTGCGTTTTCCCAAGTTCTGTGCTGGACGATGCTACATTACAACTGGATTCATTATCCTGTCTGGGCTACTACGACATGACTAACAAAGTGTAAAGGAGAGGAGGCATCATAAATCCCTGACCTCTTGCTGACCTCACCCCATCATTATCGCTCACTTCTCTTCTGCTTTCCCTTTTCCAGCTAGGGGATACTTTATTTGTACGAACGAATATGGCATTATTCCATCCGGAATTATGTGACACGAGTAAATTAACAAGCTGTGAGGGACAAACCATAGTAAGAATGACAAATACTGGACTTTTATTATTATTTTCTGTGGCAAGCTAAAAATAGAAAAATAGATGAAAGACATAAAGCATAAGCTAAACTTCATTATATCTGTCTAAAAAGGATCTGCGGATTTATCATTCTCTGTTTTTCTCTCTTCTTTCATGCACACCCCCAAACCAAGGAGAATGAAGCCAGGGAGAACGGAAACGAGGAGTAAAACATGCATTAAATTTTTATATATTTAATGTTCGATTTGAGATGAACAAGTTGCCATCATATATAAACTGGAAATAGATACATACCTGATCTGGTGGCGGTCGGTCTTCGCCTGTAAAAAAAAAAAGAAAAAAAAATCACGTTTTATGAGCGTCAGTCTTGTTACTCGAAAGTACGTGCCAAGTCAGCATCGATGCGCATCTTCATAAAATGAGTGCTGCTGCTAGCTGCTGCACCAACCAGCAGCAAAACACCATTGTACCCTTATTATATTTACCAGCCTTATTATTATTAATACTTGCTTTTATTGAAACTTAAAGTTCAAACAAAGCATAAACGATGTACTAACGCAAAGGGTAAGGAGAATGTATTGCAACCAATGTGATTGAAAAAAAAGAAGCTTAGGATTTATGCGCCTTTTAGCTTACTTGGGTAAAGGCAAGTAAGTAAGTAAGTATATCGATTTGATTTGGGATGATGCTCATAAAAGCAGCAGTGCCAGTGCGACTGGTTCTGGGAGAAAGAAAGAAGAAGAGAGCACAGGAAATACGCTTTGCTTTTTCCATCACTCGCTTCTTATCATAATATACTCGCATTTCACGCTTTTGTTTCCTTTAACCGTGTGTAGAGTGGAGCGCCGGTGTCGTGAGTGCAGTGATGATGACATTGTGAGACAGCAGTCCAGCTAAAAGAGTAATAGAAGCTGTGCACAAACAACTTGTTTCGGTGGTCGTGGTTCCATCTCCATCATGGCCTTTATGAATTATACATTTCATAGATAAGTAAGTAAGTGGAGCAGGAGCTGTATTATAACTAGTCGAGTCAAAGTATTTACAAAAAAAGCAGACACATTCATTTGTGATTTCGCAAAATCATCGGCTATATCATCGTATAAACACTGAGCTATTATCATCTGAAGACAAAAAGACTGCGTAGAAAGACAAGAGACAAGGTGTAGTCCGGATAAGCGCCTTTTTTAAAGAGCATTACTAATGTCCAATTAGCAGTTCTCCTCATCTTCCAGGCATCTTCATGCACATCATTTTCTTAAGTAGGTTTAGCATTTGAGTGAAGTCATAATGAAAAAATTATTTGTTGGAGATGCGTAGCCGAACTATCTGATGAACCATGAAGAGACTTGAAGCACGGACTGAGGAATGAGCAATGAAGACACGCCAGACAATTTATTGTTCTTTTCTATATACACACACAAGTGGATCCGTGATCCATCGTCATCTTTTATGATTCATGCCTACCTCTACTAATACATGTTTTCAACAAAAAATGTTGCACGTTACAACCCATATTTTTGTATAATTCACATGACATAGTGCGCATAAAACCATAAGTTTCGCAGAGCTGAGTGAGTGGCTTGCTCACAAAAATCTTTTAAAAAGTGATATCACACCCTAATGAATATTACAAATCATGGATCACACTTAGTGTCTCGCTTGACATTGTGCACATCTCGGTCTCGGTTCCTTCCTTACACAGTCATCACGGTTTGAATAATGAGCATACAAGGTAATTTGATTCCTATACTACTGAATAATTTGTAGGGAATAATTGTAGATCTTTTTTTCACTCTCCCTCTATCTATTTTACTAGGCTGACAATTGATGCCAGACAATAGGCGGAATTATTCATCATCTTAAATTGACTTGGTGGGATCATGAATTAATTTTTCAGAAATGTTCACAAATGAAGACAAGGATAGCACCCATTGTGTCTAAATTGGCTCCAAGGATGATGGCACATGCATGCTATGACTGACTTATTTGTCTGGGTAGACTTGGAATTCTATGAATCATTCCGATAATTTCGTTCTTCGTTGTAAATACTCATACACTGTAGAACTAAAAACATACAGTAATCTAAAATCTGAGGCAGAAGTGGCTCATCCATCCATTAAAACGCATTTTCATAGTTGAGAATTGTGCGTTAGTCAACATTACTTATAGACAAGCATTCCACACCATTTTTTTCATGGCATATGTCGCATGCCTGTCATTGAAAAATTCCGAGTGCTAAAACATAGGATTAACTACCTATGATCTTTCAACTAATAACAATATATGAACTTTACTTTTCGCCAGAGTAATATGGGATTTGTTCAGGTTCATTGGGGGTTTGTTCCAATAAACGCAGTAAAGAACGTCAAAAATGACTCATGTACACAGCTATGGTTGATGGTAACCGATATAATGTACCTATAAGATCCACCTGCAAATTTTATCATATATCTCTGGCGATGAAATGCCGTTTACCCTTAGTCACCACACTCTGTTCCAAGAATGCGCTTATCTGTGAAACGATTGTTTGCTCAGTATTGAAAATTGAAAAGAATGATAAGCTGTACAAAATGGTAATCACAGGGACACATGTCGTACGTCAATACTACAACGTCAACAGAAAGTGCAAAAATATATAGCAACCCATATTTTATCTCCTTATTCTGGTCCTGTCTCACGATGCCCCACAGGATCATCCTTGCAAACAGAGAGATGGGCTTACTAGGAAATTGAATTGTTTCAAGGATACTGTGCTTACGGCGAAAAATTCAGTATCATCCACAAACTAAAACTCCCCCTTGAACTCTGACTTTTCTGACGATCTGCAACTGCAACTTAATCTGACGATTTCACGGCAATTTACAATAATCCCAATTCGTTTACGACTCCTGTTTGATGTTTCCCATTCCGTTTTTGGTATTTTTTGGCTGCAAAATCTAATAATCTGATAATATTGAGAAAGCAGATGATGATATATATAATTTATGACACTTTCAGAAGCGATGAGCAGTGGTGTTTGGATGACGGAAAATGCATGCATTACATGGCAGATAATATGAAATCGCAGTGGGAGCGCTACACGGATGTAATCTTGGCGATTACGGGACACTTTGAGGATCCGGTTGAGGGAAAACGATAACAGTGTGGTGTTCCGGGAAGAACGTTCGGGGATGAAACGCTACGATGAGGAGGATGATAATGGGATGGGGTCGCATCCATAAAGATGTCTAACGCACATGTTGCTCCCATGATGACTGGAAACGAGAATGTGGAGCTGTTGCCTCTCTCTCTCTCTCTCTCTCTCTCTCTCTCTCCCATTACATTTTACTTTCCTAGTTTACGTCTCTGTACACTCCACTTACACAACACATAATCCAATCTTATCTGACATGATCCATGATCATGCCCCCTTTTTCTTTTTAAACGTTGTGGATGCTTGCAGAGAAAGAGAGCGAGAGAGAGAGAGAGAGAGAGAGAGAGAGAGTAAAAGCCAAAAAACTTGTTCACTCTCTCCACCGTGCGTAGTTCCCTTCAACTTTCGAACTGCTCCCGTTATATCCCACATACATAAGGCCGCGTGTAATCTTGTCTGGAAAAACAGAGTTTTCCAGCTGAAAGGCTTTCACAAGCCGCTACCGCCTCCTCAGATGATATATTGTCTTGTAGAACATATCATTACCTTGTCTGACCTTCTCTCATACAGTTTAGGTCATTTATCTGTCGAGTGTCTGTGACTGACTGATTCAGAATTAATCGTTATGTTGTTATTATTAATAATGATAGCTTTCTCCAAAAAGTTGAAATTTGGGGAGGGACTGGGTTGGGTCTCCCTTTTCAAACTCAATTCACTGCATATATCTATATGTGTTCGCATAATACTTCATATATTTATATTAATGAAGGAAGCGTTTTTTCTGTATGAAATCATACGAATAATAGAAACAAAGTTACACTCTTCTCGTGGCTATATACCCAAGTTTATTTTTGATGCCAACATAAAACCAACAAGAGAGCTAATATCCTAGTCAAGCTTAATAATATAAAATGTTCCACATGTCTGCAAGAAGAGGGATGCACAGAGCGTGCGATTATTAGACGAAATGTTTGAGGGCAGCAGTATTCAAATGCATTAAATGCGAAAGATGGTTAAAAAGGACGGAAAACCAAAGTTCTTAAAAAGTTTTCCTTTCATCAACACCATACCACCTTTCTCAACTAATAAATGAAGTATACCCACCAGAATTTGGGAAAATCTGCTCTGCTAAAGACTACCGACTACCGCTACCACGTAACATGAATGCTTGAGAGAGAGAGAGTGGTTGAATTGATATAATAAAATGAGGAAGAGGACAGAGGAGAATATGTGGCGAAATTAAGAGAGAGCACCCGTTGTTGCACTTTAGAGCTATTAAACTGGGTGGCTCGTACGCTTTCAAAATGATGAAACAAGAAAATTCTCTTGGAATTTTTTTTCATTCCTCTCTACATCCCGACATGGTTGTCGCTATCGTAAAAGTCTACTACTTTTCCCGAAACTTTCCTACATAACATGGTTGTGTTCTCCCAAGAAGTCAGTTTTAAACGCGAGAGGAAGGCAACTGGGATCAGCTTAATTAAACTTGATATTTTATCCAACACTACTTTCTCAGCATTAAGATGAGAATGAGAAGCAGCAAGAAACAGCAGCTGGCAGTTGGAATGCATGTATATATATATATTCGTACGTATTTCGTGTGAGTGAAGGAACAAAATGGAAAATTACAAGATCAGTAATAGAAACCTGGGACTCATGCTACTATGTAATTATCACCAGGTCTAATTAAGACGTGCGACGCAGATTGTCATAATGTGATGACAAGACGGGAGTGAGAAGACCTACGCTACCCTATTCGAAAAATTTTCAGTGTTCTCATCACTTTCATTTCCCACCATCCTTTCCTCTCCCGTATCAAATGGCTTTGGCTCAAATGGAGAGAGAGAGAGAGAGAGAAAGAGTTTTCCAAAGTGGAAAATTGTTTTTCATATTGCTTCATTATCAGACACCCTCTGCGTTGGACGTAGAGTTTATTATAAATTTTGAAAAACTTCAAAAACATTCAAATTTTGGAATACCCTAGTATTCTGTTTAAATGGCAAATTAGAATTTATTATGTAACTTTATTTCTGCGTTTATTTGAAATTAACAGGAGATCACGATGACGCACGGATATTTCCAACAGGCTGGATACAGGAACCTTTTTTCACTTTCCTCATTTTTATGTGCTACACAAAGTCAGGCGCATTTGTGTCCAAGAAGACACACTAGACTGAAGCACAGCGTGAGGAAAGTGTATTTATGAAACAAAATTTAAGAGAGAGTAACTCAAAAAAGTCTGATTTCAGAAATGAGTGGGGTGAAACGTGAGGGTGTCGCCTTTTGTTTCTATTAAATGTATTTTATCTATATGGCTACTTTGAAATGTTTTGCTGAATGGCATGAAATGATTTACGTAATTAACGGTATACAGCAGATACGAACAGCACACCTTCTTTGATTCTCACATTCGATTCCTTTCCCGTAATGAAAAGTGTTTTTTATTTTATAAATCTTAAAGACGACATACTAATTACTTGTTATACTTGATTGCTCTTCATGATGTGAACACAATAAAAATTCAGGGAAACCCAAAATAAGTAAACAGCAACGCTTCTATTCGCTCAGTAAAATGTATTCATCAAAGTTTCCCAAAATGGGACTGCTTTGTATGCTGTAAATGAGTTTGGCTATTTCCCAATTTATCTTCACAATAAAAAAAGGATAAAGAAAGAGGTTGTCATTCAATGACAAAAAACCAAGTTTCGTTTTCTCGTGTGCGGTTATTTATGACAGGAACAAAGTTAAAAGTTGTGGTGGTGGTGGTGGTGCTGGTGCTACGAATTCACATTTTACACTGTGCATATATTCGCCATAGTAGACAAATCATCCAGGGATCAAACGAGAAACCAGTACAAAATAAACAGATGAATGAATTCAATTATAAGGCAGAAGAGGCTTCTCCACGGCTTCAGGCCTTTTACGTTGATGAGAATATCAAAATTTCAAAAGAATAACTTTCCACGATGCGGAAGGGACGAGCGGGATGAACATCCATCTAACCACAGACGTGTGTGGCACGAGAGCTACAGCAGGATAGTTGGGTGAAGGTGACATTAGATACACGTACCACACAGAGTCGACGAGTATACGCTAGCTATGCACTATTGTTATCCCAATTTGTTACATTATTGTAGAGGAAAAGCATATTTATAACTTGTACAAATATGTACCTAGGTATATTGCGCCCTACCACCGTCCGTATAACGTCGTTGCAACTTTGCTATTGTTAGTTATGTCACATTAAACTTTCCCGAGCACATCAATCTATCCATCTAAAACTTTTTCGAGTAAAACAGGAACAAAAGCACTCAACCTTACTCACTAAATCATATCATCTGCCCGATTTTTTTTGCTCGCTGGAGAGCTTACGTATGCTTTGCTGGTATATATGTATAATATTATAGCGCTAGCCTTTTTTGCCAGTTAGCCGGTTAAATGAAGATGAACTATGAAAAAGCGGGTTGTACTTGTGAACCCTAGGGACAAGGTATCCAATTGTGATACGACTCACTCTTGGGACCTACACACCCGCCTGGTTTTATCCACTACCGCTTTTTTATGTTTATCCAAACTTTTTGGACATAATTTTCAAAATTGTGAAGCGAAAAACATACTTTGCAAATCAAGTTGATGTAAGTTAAGTAGGAGGAACACAGCGAGCGAGATAACTTTTACGGGCAAGACTGACTGTGCCCCTTTTAATGTTTGATGTGCGATGTTTCCTACAGAGAACAAGCCTCATTTTCATGATTCTAAAAATGAAATGCTCCAACTTAACAAGTGTTAAGTAGAATATAATTTTGACGTGAGCTACCGAGACGGGAGAAATGTTGGACATGATGACACACTTGTGCTTTTGAAACCTTCGAATTTCGCGTGGGTTGTCTTGCGTATAGTCATCTTCGAGGTCAACTCTCATATCAGAAAATAAAACCTCCAGGAGCAACATCAAAGAGAAATTTTTTGCTTTTTGGCTACAACTAACAAGCTCTCTGAAAATATGACAGAGGAGGAGGGAGGGATATGTGAAGCCTGGAGAAGCTCTGTAGTCCTTTAATGATATTTTTTCAAAGGGAATAACAAAGGACGGTAATGTTGTGAAACTTCTTGAAGATCCCATCCTGAGTCACATCAGAATCTGAATTCTAAATCGATTCTTTTATTCTCTTTTGTTCCGCTTTTCGAGGTCCATCCATTCTGTTAACTTTTTTCCCAGTTTTTCTCGTTTTCCAACTCTTTTCTTTTGTAAAACATCTACTTTCCCTTTTTAAAGTTGGTAATAGATTTGAGATGGGAGTCCGATCCGGGAATGACGTATAACCTTATGTATTCTTTTCATCCCTCCGTATCACATAACATTTTCTATATAAAATGTATATATCAAAGCAAAATTGCTTGTAAAAGCGTAATCCGTCCCTGTAAATGGCAAATAGCAGTTGGATAAAGAGGTTGAATAGGGTGGTGATCTCAAAAAGCAATGAAAACAACAGTTTTTTTTGCCAGCAAAACTCGATACACAATATATCCTAGTGGATTTACTGAAAAGTGAAGGGAAAGTGACCCGTATATGTACGTATGTATTATTTGATATGCTACTTTTCCGTATGTGTGCATATATATACATAATACGACTTCTTTGAATTCGTTTTCTCACATCCAGTCCGGGCAACTGATCTGACAAGATATCAGATTGTGTCATTACAAAAGAACCAAGAGTTAGAGGCAGAAAGCTAAAGGATTTTTTTTACAGAATCGATTTCCTACAAAACAGGAACTGAAAACAGGATAAGACATAATAAAGCCACTTTTTTCTCTGCAATCTGCACTGAAATTTTCTCTCCAAAAAAGGATTCCAATAAAAACGAGTCTACACAAGTCCGTTGGGAAACTGGGTCTAACCAACTCTACAATATATATTTCATTCAAGTATCGCAATATAATCCTCGTAAGTATAAACTGGATTAAAAAATATACGACCAAAAATGCTTCTTGGTTGATATTTGGTGTTTTATTAAATGTGTTTACATTTTTTTCATTTCAAAAGTCGAACATCTTTTGAGTCGTCGCCTTTTCAGTCATTGTTGTCAGAATTGCATAATAAACACCAGATTCTATTGCTTTTCAATAAGGTCTCCTCAAAAATGCGTAATTTCCTGCTTCTTTAGCCGTCCCAGCTATATTTTTGTCTGGTGGGGTCACCATCGAATCTTTTTTATATACATAGGTAATTTTTACCCCGAGTCAATAACTGACAATGCCTGCCAACCTCCTCATCTACTTAAACATTATGATTGACTTCATTCTTTTAATATTCAAAAGCTGAAAATCCTGGTAAAAATTGTCAGCACAGATGCAAAGCCTCCTTTACATTCCATTTTTTCCCCAAAGAAGAACTTTTACAATTCTGTTATTTTATACAAAGTGAGAGATCCATCCATCCCATTCCATGTGCAGATGGGACTGAATTCATGCGTTTCCCCATTCATTTTGGGGTAAAAACCTTAAAAACCTTAAAAGCGTTAGTAAGATTTTAAGCTGAATATTATGTATTCTTCTACAAAAAAAAAAAGTTCGTCACAGGTTGTCAGACGAACATCCTTTGCTTTATACCACAAAGATTCCAGTTTTTGTGGGCAAGTTCAATACATCTCCATATGATATGATGATGGTGATGATGATGGTAAATGTACTTTGGCCTTTCTTACATAACATGACACAATGCAAGGGAAAATCGTCAGGGGGTCTTGTCTAAACCTTCGATGATTGAAACCTCAGGGGGTAATGATAGTGTCCACTCAAAACTCCTTTGAAAATATCCTATTTGCTTCTGAACTCCCAGTGTATCTCACACTTCCACCACTTTTCTACTTTCCTCGTTCGTCGTGCCAGTAAATATTGCAATGGTCTCGTGGTCAACTTGTCTGTTGTGCGCACACAATGAAAAAATCCCTGTCACTTTCGTTCACCAAGCCAGCTCAAACAATTGACACCTAAAATGACGAAACCAAATCGGTGAGCTATTCCACAATTGTATACAAGTTTGGTAATGTGATGATGAACCCAAAACTTTGTCTGCCTTTCCATACCCATTTTATGCTGAAAACATGGGTAAAGTAAGATATCATGCAAATGCTTGACTTGGGAAATGGCGTTACACTACTATAAAAGCATATGTACAGCTGTCACCAGGAATGTTCAAGTTGGGTTGTACCAGCAGCAGCTCTCCTCTTCTGCATTGTGTAAATTAGAAATTGTGTGAAATCTATTTATGGTAATGCAATTTACCTATATGCATGTTTGCATTAATGCATGTGCATTAGAAGTAGACAACACCTAGAAAAGGGTCGACACTGATTTAGTGCCGATTCGCTGTTACGCAAAAAAAAGCCAGGGAATAAGAGGAAAAATAAATAAATCGACCACGGAAGACCCGAAAGGCCCGCAATAAAATAAAGAGTGGAATAAAGGGTCATTATTATTGAGACGATTATCATCTAGATCTATCTGCCGTGCATAAACATGTTTGTATATATGGCTAATGTTTGTTGGCTATACATTTGTGCGTACTGCGTACCTACACGCTTATTTCAGTTTAACCACATGACGAGAATCCGCGTCAGCGAAAGGATGCCATAAATTAATATGAATAACGTTCAATGAACGATATGTCTAGTCTTTTTACATAATTCCTGAGTAAACAAACCTGAACCAACTCATTATCATTATAAGTATTATAACTTTGTCGGAGCCCAAAAATGACCCTAGTATACATATTGT
>JAANSN010003688.1:0-17541 GCA_036850665.1 Dicranocentrus wangi | reverse complement strand
TTGTTTTCTTTTCAGCGGGACTGGGGCATCGCCCTCCCCTTCAGTGGGTCCCTCACTGGGAATACGTGTATGGAAAGAAAATGTAAGGGATATAAGTATGGAGGAAAGTGGGCTTAAAAAAGGATAAGGATAAACGGAAAATAATATCACAATTTGTCGGGGATATCATATCATATTACGCCATGAAATTGCTAGTCGGTGGGGCTTTCTCTTGATCCATGGTAAGTTGAGCAAGACCAGTAATATAATGCCTGAATTCATCTCTTAAATAATTCGGATCTGCAATTTGCAATAATAACAAAAAAAAATGCAAATCATCAGCTAGTGCATGTGCATCATGATAACATAATTTAATTCGGGATTAATTTTTTTTACCATCATCGACATTGACGACAAAGTGACGTACTCTCGGCCCAACCCCAACAATCTTTGCTGGACCTGCCTCTCTCGTTCCCCGAAACTGATTACCGATTATCAGACATTGCAATGGGGCCAAGCTTGAATGCGTGACAAAGTGCATGTGGAGGGCACTCATGTCACGGACATGCAGCTCATTGTTGGTATCATACACCTATATTATGCAATAAAAACAAATATTCGGTCGGGTTAATATAATAAGCAAATATCAAGGAAATAGCATAAAGCAGCAGCATAATTAAGCACTCATATTGTCAGTAAATATATATTGTAAACTAGCAAGTATAATTCCATCTAGACGGGATTGCACTCCAGGCCATATAGACTTTAGCCTTGGGTTTCCTCCAATCTCCCACAGCTGGACATCACATTCTGCGGAATACTTTCGAAGGTCAATGTTCGGGATAGAGAATTCAACAATTCTCACCGAATTTGTGGGTCTATAGGGTGGCCTTCCGATGGAACTGTCCATGCTCATTTCATTCCCGAGAATGTTTGAGATCAAGGTTTTCCCACACTGGAAGTAATTTAAAATAAAATCAAAAAAACAAATATTTAGGCATGCGATGCCATCATCATGGATAACATTTCCTGCTTGTGATAATTCATGCTACTGCTGTACAAAAGTACACGAATCAACTTCATTCCAGGAGATGTACTTTACAATGTGACAATACACACAGCTTTTTTATATGTGTCCATCAAGCTCGTTGTGGTTTTACAAGTTGAAATTTTTGTATCCTGATTTGTACATGATGATCATATTATAATTTATCTACGTGATCATGATACCAAATGACACTGCATATACCAACCATAATGCTACCGACTACCGACTGAAATGTGACCAATCCCTTGTAACATTTTAGTATTTCTTGCTTGATATGATGCACATTATCTCAGCCTTTTATATTTTATACAACATAATATGATGTTCTTATTAAATGCATTTGCGTCAGAGCCGTAAAAAAACTGAAGTTAAATGACCCGTTGCGATTCCTCAAAAAAATGGACATACTTATATTTGCTGTTTGCTGAATGAATTCCTATATATTATGGTGTCTGTATCACATCATCATCATATATTATTATGTCTCGCTAAATATCTAATATCTGGTCCAGTGTGCGAGGATAGAGTACTAAAATTTTAAATCACATGAGCAACTCATGCTCTAGTGTACTTAATGCTGAATAAACGAAAAGGTTGAAACTTGTAATGATTATAACATTATAACGAATAACTTGGGACTTTTATATATATATATATATATATATATATATTATTGCCACACCACACCTTCTGAGATTACGGTTATGGATGGAACACCAATGAAATTAGTGCGACGTGTAAGGTGGGTGGTCTCATAACACCGAAATTGCCAAGTAGACATCCTACAAAATATCTACCACCCTCACTCACGGCTAACAACAGAATTACACAGTCAAAGTTTATCAGTAAATCCACTTAAATACTAAAAAAAATACAAGCTAGTATTCAACGATCTTCTGGACTGTTCTGGAATGATGAAATTAATCGGAGGAAACTGACAAAGCATGAATCGAATGTATTAAGGATGATGTACGTATGCTGATGTATGGCGTGATGAGATCTTGTGTGTAGGTGGTTCTTCTTCATCCATGATTAAAATATCACAACTCACCCCCGACGGGCCAACTATTCCTAGCTTGAGCTTCATGGTGGAGCGGAATCAACGTAGGGTTAATGATGAGATGATTGAATTAAACACTTGATGACGATAAGACAACAAGCAACGACACCGACACTCTAGACTTAACACCTGCGTCACGACGTGCACTCAAGTTTGTAGTGTAATTAAATTAATTATTATTGACTATTGTCTTCTTCCACAAGTGGGATTTAAATGACAACAACACCAACTGACGACCAACTGACCACTTGAGTTTGCAATGTTTGCACCTGTTTCCATGGACTAGGAGGAAGTGCGTAGCACAGACAGAGTACAAGCCAGACATATCATATCCACATGACCAAAACGGGGAAACATGCGCATCGGGCCGATGGACGATGAACTATAAACTGAAACGGTTTCGTGGTCATCATGCATGTGCATGCATACATGATTCACGTTTATGTCCAAGCTCATAAATTTATTTCAATGATCGAATCAAATTGAAAATCCAAATTGAATACAAATTAGAGTACCTACCTCATATAACATTTATTATCAAAACAAATTATTAACAGCAGAATTAATATAATCAATGAATTTTGCTAACCGTTTAGCATCATCATCATCTTCCTATGTATAATCTGTCTATTTACATAATCACCGGCTTGATGTTTCAAAGTACCGTTCCTTTCACAAATCGTAAATGAGAATAATAATAATAATAAATCCCTTTCAAAACTTGTGCTACTAGGTACTGCAAATTATTACATCTATTGCACTATATAGTATCTGAATGAACAAAAAGGGTTGGTTGGTATAAAATTATCTGATTTAAGTACATTTAAAATAGTAGTATCAAACAACATCAACAGCTCAACTGCTCTCTGGCTCTTCTGTATAAATCTCCTCAAAAATGAGTGTCCTAATAAAGGCACGGCCTTATTTTAAACACATTCTGGTGGTCGTCGTAAAAGATTAATAATGTCAGAAACATCCAAAAAGTAATTACTCAGTCAATTTGTTACATAATCGGGAAGATTAATCACGTAAACAAACTAGACTAGATTCTCGAAAGAGAAAAACAAATTAGTCATCACGAGGTATAAATCGTAATGGAATTCCCCCATCTGGCACAATCGTCACGGATGGGATCTTCAGCTTGAGTTTACCTGGAGAAAGCTGAGGTGAAGGAGCAACCCTGTAAAAAGAAATAAGGAAATCCACATATAGGTATAAACTTGCGAACCTAACATTATTCCCATGCAAAACTGTATTATTGCACTTTATTCAACTCACTTGAACTTGCGGAGTATGGTAGAGAGGGTGAACTTCAAATTCAAGAGAGCAAACCTCGCTCCGATGCAATTCCTGAGTCCGCTGCCAAACGGGATCCATTCCATATTGTTTGCATAGCCCTTCTTTGCATTATTACTGAATCTGCCAGGGTCAAAGCGTTCCGGGTTTGGCCAAATGGTGGGATCATGATGTACTTGCCACACTGGAACCTGAATGCCTACGCTTTTAGGTACAAAGTACGGACCGATTTGGCAATCTCGCTCCATCCCTCTCACCACAAACGACACAACTGGAGGATACAAACGGAGAGATTCGCAGATCACCTCGTCGAGCAGGCTAAGGTCAGAAATCTGCTCGTATGAAGGTACGTCATCAATCTGCAAAAAAACCCGACCATCATCACAGATCACAACAAAAGTGGAAGTACGCGTTAGAAATGAAAAAAAAAATTTAAAATTCCATTTTGACATGTTGACGAGTTCAAAACGCATAATAAAATGTGTAACACAACAATAAGCCATTAAAAGGAGAAGAAAAAAAAACTTGTTTAGCCTGGTACTATGTCAGATATTGACTTGTTTACAAGTTTTGTCAAAAATTCACACAAAAAAGGAAGAGATGTTTATGCGCAATTAGGTCATCATCATCATCATTTGTACATGCTATAAAGCCTATCAAAATGCCTATGCTGTTGAAGTATGAACCACGAGACAAGCCATAATAAAAGTGCTAAAGTGCATTAGTTTTGTATTGACATACCGCGAATGTCGCCTTCAACTCTCTGAACAACTCTTCCTGGACGTCCTGGTGAGTGCTGAGGAGGTAGCATGTGTAGCTTAGGGCTGCCGAGGTGGTTTCGAATCCTCCAAGAATAAATACCCACGCATTGGCCACAATTTCCTCGTCGGACAGTGCCGTGATTTTTCTCCCGTCGTTCGACGAAACCGTCGCGTCCATCATCAACTGGAGAGCATCCGCAGGGCCTGCTGGTTGCTGCAGCAGGTGTCCCGCCGCCGCCGCCGCCGCCTTCCTTCTCATTGCCATTGCAGTTTTCACACTCTCCATGATCATTTTCGTCATTTCATGGGAATAGCCGAATGTCTCCAGTAGCCACCCCATTAGCTTGGCTATGAAGGGAAAACACAATGCGATTTTGACAAAGGGTCCCAATGCGTTATCCAGGAATCCTCGTACCGCCAAGTAAAACTTGTCCTTGTCATCCCTCTGAGCGTTTACTTTCATGGCCAAGGCACACGCGGAAATCACTTCGCAGGCTAGACCCTGAAATACCCTGTAGGCATCCACACTCCTCCTGTCTCTCGAGCCATCTCGCAGGATTTCCACAGTGTGCTCCACACAGCTCGACATGATGGGAAGCATTTGCTTGATTTTGGCACTGGAAAACGTAGGACTCAAAATGTTCCTCACCTCCTTCCACCTTTGACCTCGGAGCCCCACCACAGTGTGAGCCAGCGGAGGAGTGCTCATCACCATCTGAGGTCGGTTAATAAAATCCGACGAGTTTCTCACCAGTACTTCCTTGATCAGGTTGGAATCTCGCACAACCAGGGTGGCCCTTTTGCCTCGATAATACCCGTACACAAGGCCATACCTCTGCTCCCACTCGCTCATCACCTCGGTCATCAGCTTCCCGCTTTCCGACAGCTCGATCATGTTCCCGGTAAAGAAGCTCGGGGGAGGGCCTGGGATCCCGAGTTTTGAAAAGAGCTGAAAAAATGTAATCCTCTCATAAATAAAGTATACTAGAAGTAGAGCCACTAACACAAGGACTAAATAAAGTTGAAGGGACATGTTTGCATTGGGTGGGATTGGAAATGAAACTTGTATTCGCCGACAGCAGCTTTTAGTGTAATGTAATTTAGTAATGCAAACGAAAAAATCAATTTTCCCCTCAAGATTGGTTTCACCGCTATTTCGCTAATAAATCCTTGGATGGATAAAACTTGTTGAATATATGATGATTGATTGATAAATATGATGGGTCTGGTGTGGTATACAGGAAAATGGCAAATGTGACTTTTGCTAGAATGGACATTATATAGGCAGCGTGTAGACCCATGTAAAATTATTCTCTTCTGAGCCTCGGTTGTTGACTGGAATTTTTTTTCTAAAGTACGTTTAAATGATGATGATGATGATAGTTCCTGTCCACGGTCTTCTTACACCATTATAGAATGCATATTATGATGATGAGAGCAGTTATGTAGGAATGGGATAAAGGAAGACTTTAATGTGAGTAGATATATATTTATATATACATATATACCATATCAATGTACAGTGATGGTCTTTTATATAGATATACCTATACCTAGTTTTCGCACAAATGATGTACAAATTTTGTGTTGCAAAATCTGAGCATGGTTCTTGTCAGAGAGGAGAAGAGAAGAAGAAGAGGTACTACCTCCCTGTGCCACCACGAGCATTATGAAGAGTAGTAGTAGTAAGCGCCTCACATTCATCGTGATCATCCTTTACCTCTCTGATACTGCACCAGCAACCCTTTCTAGTACTTTCCTTATATTTTCTCCCTTAATGTCTGCCTGTTGTAGGAAAAATCTTTGCCTACCTCAATATCAACATTGAAAAACGTCATTCATACACAACATATACCACCTATTTATTACAAGAAAATGATACGATAAAATGTTATGTTGTGGTTGTGGTATAACTTGACTTGAGGGATGTACCTACGCCTATGTGCTAAATTTCAGACAGACACACGTCATATTTTGATGTTTAATATGTATGAGATTGAGATCATGATCATGCTTCAGTTTCGAATTGACACATTGATTAGATATAGGTAGTCCAACTTTGCCAGTAGTAGTAGTTGCACCAAGACGAGTGGAAAGAGATTTCTTGGAGAATACAATTAGCATCACTGTATTTTTAACCTTTCTTACCCCCAACCCCCAATACCCTTATTCTTTCCTTTCCTAACCTCTATCACCCGGAGCAAATCAGTTGTGCAGACTAGCCTCATGTTCATGCTATATTAAATGATGATATGCATCACAGTTTAGTTTACAGCAATACAGAGCACTACTATTTAAATATAAATCACTGCATATCTAGTCAATGTGATCAAATACAGCACGCAGTAAATCATTTGGTGACACGAACATGCACAAACTCAAAGGAAAAAAGATTTTTTTTTGCCCAGGATGTAAATCGACCGGCTTCGCTTCGTGCACACGCCAAGGCTTCAATAATTAAACAATGGCGAAACCTCAATGTTGTTTTGTACCCTGTGAACTGGTAGAACTGGACCTTGTTAAAATTGGTCAAATTGGGATGAGATTGGAGATGAATAACAAAAATTGGTTGCGTGTTGTTAACTCAACACAAGCCACTTACTAATAACCACCCGACCCGTCGCGTCTGTACTCGCGTTTAAGCATTTACAGTTGTGTACTCGTTTTGATTGAACAGTTTTGCAGTGTATTTTCGGCATAAGTATAGGTAGATGTAATTAGTTTATCAAAAATTTATCATGACCTCGATACTTCAATCGTTTGAAATGTGGTTCCAAGCTTTGAACAGGAACAGGAGGAAGAAAGTGTAAACGCACAGATAAAATATCCTTCCGAATAGAGGTGAGGCATATGTAGCGTTTAGGTTTGGCTGTAAATACCTTCCTTACCTTCCTGCAAATAAAGCATTTAGCAGTTTAGCGTAATTATGCTTGCGATCATTTACTATTGACCACATTGTTACTATCCCTGAATTTTGTCGAATAAGAAAAAACAATCATTCACTCATTTTTTAAAAATCTTTTAAAATGTAATTCTTCAAATGTTTAAAATTCGGCTCGGAGCAAAATTAATAGATGTCAAGGCGCAGTTTTATTTTATCCCTGACGCATTTTGTTGTTATTGCACGAATCTCCCTTATTTCCTTCCGACGCACAAATAGGCACAAATAAATATACAAAATAGGCAGTGATTTTCGAAAATGAACTATAAAAGATCTGCTAAAGATTCTAAGCTCAAAATTGACGATAAAATATTTCCAAACTCAATAATTGATTTTTGCGTATGCCTAAGACAATTCATGGTGACATTCATTAGCTCAAGTTGCTCAACTCTACTTAATTCAGACAGACAGAAAAATAATAAAAACTGTATTTTTCATATCACATGCATCATCGCCTACTTACTTGGCCACTATAATGGTTAGACGAAGAGAACAAGTCAGTTGAGTTGCGTTATAGGCAGGCAAGACCAGAGTATAAAGATTTTTTTTTTCATGTTTGGCCTTTCCTCGTGCGTAATGTGTGCACAACGACCCTGGATATAGATGTGGACCATGCGAGTTTACTATATATACGTATATCTAATATATATATAACATTTTATATATACAAATCTGAAAGTTCATTGGGTACGCGGTAACCCATATTACTGTTGTTGGTGTAATCCTTTGGCCTTAGACACGTACATGCTTGACTTTGAGCGATATTATGCATCCGCCACTGACATTAAAGCTCAGCTCACGGTTAGGCAACGCAACACAAGGATACATGTTTCGTGGTTATTATTATTACAATATGAAATGCATTTGAGAAGCGTCTGCCTGTAATCCTGTGTGTGATATGATGGAATATTTACACATCTTTTACTTCTTCAACATTTGTCACGAAACAAAAAGTCAAATGAGATTTCAAGTTGTTCACATTTTTAGTTATGGAACGAGCAAAATATTTTCAAGTTAGGTTGGTCGTATAGGAGCTAAGAGCATTGCTAGAAAACAGTATATACGAAAGTGTGGAATCATTTTTAGCAAAAAGTATCGTTGCTCGAGATAGAGATTCAGATATTGGTATTGCTTTACTATTCCTTATGCTATCAACAGAATCATAATCTAGATCATAACAGGTAAACATGGTCTTGAGGAATGCAAATGGATTGGCTCGACCTAACCACTCTTCCAACCAAACTTTTGAGATTACCGTGATTCTGGGAATATATGTGAATTCAAAATCATATCATGTATTCCAAATCTTCTATTGCAACGTCATTACACCTAAATATTGCAACAAATCAATTGATTCCATAATTTAGCATAGGTTAGCATTGATTGTTAGTTTCAACAATAAAAACATCTAGGTGCGCGATAATGTGCCGAGAGCTACATTTACTCAACAACAAAAGTCAGTCTGTGTTTCAATGGGACTTTGAATTACAATCTGTCTCAGCCATAGAATGAAAGCTCCCTGGTCTCACCATTCAAGGATTCAAGAACAAAATGCATTCTCCATGCATTCTCCCTCAAAAACTAATTTTGTTGTATAGTAGTGGTCGGTCAGTTAAACTGCAAAAGCACATGATTCTTATCTATATTTTTTACAATCCTAGCAGCTGGACTTGCAACAACTCAAAATACGACAAAAATTCAAGTGAGGAAGTAGCCTAGTAAAATGTACAATAAAGTCTGGTCTTTACTAGTAACAGTTCGAGGTTAAATTTCTGTATGCCTAGTTCAACTTGGCAATTAAGTATCTCTATAATAAAATCCTGGCATGACGTAAATGAAAATATATAATCCTGCCCTTTTTACAGTTTCTTCGTCTTGACGCAATCAACAAAAAAGTAGCTAATACTTTGAAAAACTTATGTTTCATTACTCTACGCAACTGCGGAATAGACGGTTTCTTATTCCGTGCGTTGACCTGCAAACACTGCAAGGAGCCAGTTGATCAGTCATGTTATATTCCTTACCACAGACAACCCAAAAGGCTAAGGATAGGACGGACGGTAGAACTAATTTACTTACACAATTTGCGCATTCAGACGAAAAGAGACAGGCCATGCATTCTCGTTTCAATCTTCCATTAAACCACAAGCAAGATGATACATGCTTACATGATTAATATGTATTAGGATTAGGGATTAGGATTCGCATTTATGGTCGCCCGTCTCATAAAGTCTTATAGTCAGTCACTGTAACACCATTAGCAATTATACCACTGCACTATCCTATATATTATACCAAAACGGAGAGTGAAGTTGCAACTTGCAACAACTATAAAAAAAGATGGTAAATATATTTTACAGCAGTCGTAATGAATAATAATAATAATAATATGCGAACTTGAAGCAACAACAAATCTCTCGATTCTTTATGGTCGCCCGTCTCATAAAGTCTTATAGTCAGTCACTGTAACACCATTAGCAATTATACCACTGCACTATCCTATATATTATACCAAAACGGAGAGTGAAGTTGCGACTTGCAACAAGTATAAAAAAGATGGTAAATATATTTTACAGCAGTCGTAATGAATAATAATAATACTTAATATGCGAACTTGAAGCAACAACAAATCTCTCGATTCTTATTTACGAGTAGGGATCCGTTTCAAAGTTGGATTTTTAGTGCTCTCGTTATTAAAATTACTCATTTCATTTTGTATACCTTGAATTTAGTAGTACTTGAAATTCTCTCTGGGGAGCTCAAGCTCAGGATACAGTTGTGTTGTAATTGCAAACCTGTTTAGTAATCTAAACCATGACCTTTCCACCTTCTAGAAAACGAAAAAGACTTTCTAATAATAAATTCTAACGTTAATAGCGTTAGCGTATATGCTAGCAAACTGGTGCAAACTGAACTGAATATAATAACCTGAATCATCATCGTGAAGTGATAAGGCGTTTTTTTTGCAGACTGACATTATTATTTTCTTCGACTACCGTTACATGGTGTGTGTGTTACATACATATTTATGGATAAGCAATATATTCATGATTAATTCAAATAATTGACGTAAATAAACTTACTTTAACGTGACATGCTGTCACGACATGTATGGCAGAATGTGAAAACAGTCCCGTCTTTTATTACTGAACAGTGTAGTGGTCCATACAATTCGCTGCTGGAAAGAATTTGTGGGGTGATTGTGGGGTAGCTGGAAGCTTGTCACCATCATCGGCCTAAAAATGCAGTGCGCAACCTATAGCGCTACCTATATCCTGTGCCCCGTCAATAAATTTCGTGAAGACAATTTCGTTGGGGGGTAGACAGTATAGCTATACGTCCACGCACACTAATATGTAGATTGTGCTCGGTGGTGGAATTTATTATGTTGATCACACTCGCAAAGAGATTAAAAATACAGAACCAATAAGAACTGAGTGAGTTACTTCTTCTTTTTTTTTGGATTTTGAAATATATGAGTTGATAAATATTGACAAAAGGAAGAAAATGTATTTATAAACTTATTTGCACACTGCACACAACTGCGTTGTACTGCGAGTTTCGGATAATAGTGTTTCTAAAACTTCACGGGACAAACTTTCGTAAAGGGTTTTAAATCATTGGGCCAGGCCAATGCGGCCTGGCCAACTAAACCATGGAACAAGAAATCGTAGCTGCTTTTATAAAAGCTGGGGAAATCTTCCAGTTATGTTTATGTAATGACCGATTACGTCCACCAAAATCATGCAGGATGCAGCACTTCTTAAAACGGATAATTTGATGATTTTAACAAAGGTTTATATGTATTGGGATTTGGGGATTTACAGCATTGGGAATGCATGGTGTACATGGAATATGGGTTTGCGGAAAGGTACGGTGTCTGAATACCAGAGCAAGGATAGGAGTGCAAAGAGAAGATAAAGGAAGGGTCAAAGGGTCGCTGCTCCACTGAAATGTGTGCAGTAGTCGTAGGTATTATGTGTGCTTGGATTCTGGTGACTGGGGTTCAGGTGAATGCGTGTTTGTGCATTGTGAAATTATGTAAGCGAACATTCATGAGATGAGGTTGTCTATTATCTCCGTTCAAGCTAAAGTACACACAATGAAAATGTTGTTGTCACTCGCCCAATAGACCGGAAACAAAACCTTTTTTCCTCGCACGAAGTCAACATTTATGTCATAAGCATTGATCATTGCCGTTGCCTTCATTTGAATGCTAATCTTTTTGAGATATTTATCTATCCTCGTAATGTCACCCCCTAACGCTCGAATGGTTCCTACATGGGAGAAGTAATTTTTACATTTTTAGAGCGTTTTTTTTTCAACCAGAATCCAAACGCAAATATTACTAGTACTTGCCACAAGTTGGAATTGTTTCTCTAGCCATTAAAAACTGGACTGGAGGCTTGGTCAGTGTTAGAAAGTGCGCATGAACTCATTTCACCACACAACAAAATCTTTGGTGGTCCCGTGGTTTGTACTTTTAGATGCCATTGTTGGACTTGTATTAAATGTAGGTATTTATTTTTGTAACAACTGAATTATTCATCGATAAAGAACTCTTCCACTTGGATTATCTCATTTTCTGATTTGCCCAGTAGCTGGAAAAACACAATTGATGATTTCGGCTTAAAGCGTGCACCTTCTTCTGTGGAGAATGGAGCCCTTTGGTCGCACAAGAAGCATGAAAAGTTGCTTTCACTGAAAACACAAAAGTACCGAAATCAATTTGAATTCCCAAATACTGACTGACACATTACACAAGTCACTCCACTGCGTCGCGTGGCCTAAGAATTAGTACGCATGCGATGCGACGACGTATATACATATTTCCTCGGTATTAGCATGGCAGTTACAACAAGTGTTTCCCAACATGAAAACTTTTCTATAGACGAACATCTTCAATGAAAGGGTCAACACATCAATCATGTTTATACAATAGATCAATTTATATAATTATTAGGCGAATTCGAAAATCATAATATGAAAATGCACGGAGCATCAGCTCTTGTAATGGTTGTGAATTGTGCTCTTTTGACCATTATGCAACAAAGATGCATCCGACGTATACGTATGCATCTTATGAACGCATTTACTGCTGTGTTCACAATGCGTTAGCCGAACCCAACACACCCAGGGAATCCTTGAGTAGGATATTCACAAATCACAAAGTATTTGTTCTGCATTCAATAAGGAAGCAGGGAGGCTGGAAAGGGTACAGCTTAGGTCTTACGACATTTTCTAGCAGTCGTCGCAATACAATGCTCTATTCACAACATATTTTTCATTATTATCGGACATTCATTTACAAAAAATCCCAGCCTTGAACTCTTACCTAATCCTTTCCATTTAATAGAAATCTGGTGGACAAAAGAGTCCGACATTCTCTTCATTTACAACTTTATACTACTGCTGCTGCTGCACACACAAATGAACCATTTCAAGTAAACATACAACTACACTGACACGAGGGTTTGTTTTAAGTAGGAAATCATTGAATTTTTATTGTGTTTTTAGATTGTGACACACTTTAAAAAATAGACTTTTTGGAAAGTAGCTGTTATATAATGGTTCCTGACCACCGTAATTAAGGTATCTTGATTTTTTAAACACCGGCTCCATTGGAAATTCTACACTTACTTAAATACCAGACTAAAGAACTCGTTGCGTCATACTATTAACGTGTCGTGTGTGCGTTGTACACTGTACTTACAATTAGGCACACAACACAACCGTCAATAATAGTTCTTTTACATACAAAATTAAGTACAAGAGAATTCAAAACTCAGGACAATAGCTACAATCAAAAAAAATAAAGGTTTAGGTATTTTAACAGATCTATTTATAAGCCAAGATCCATTTTGTCGTGGAGTGGAAGCCTACAGTTAAGATGGAGATATTAGGTATATAACTGTTTGAGATATGAAAATTATTCTGAAGAAACAAGGTTTAGATGAGACGAGGCAATCTTAAGTACAGAAACGCTCAAGGAAACGACGGACTATATAAACAAGGACGATGAAAATTGTGCTTTGGCTTTATGGTTACGTGGCCACACACAAATTCAGAGCCTAAACCCATTTTCCTATTGTCAACGGTAGAATTATAGACGTTTACTGTATAGGTATACCTAGGCTGAAATGTTTCAAATCATTTGGTAGGACCGAAAGTAAGTACGAACGAAACAAGGAAAGTTTCATCAGACAAATAGAAATACACAAGTCCTCCTTACTCAAATGATCATCCAGTAATTACACAACAACTATGTCATAAACACTAATGAATAAAAGAGGAGCTAGTAAAATAACAACAATCAGTATAACAATAATAATAATAATGATTATATAAATATATATTATTTTTCAGTAAGTCTTTTGTTTGTCAGAGGCTAACTCTATATAAATATAGCTATGTTAATTTTTTCTTCAACCATGGCTTATCAGAGTTGCTGCTACCTCAGTCATATTTTTGCTTAGGTATTCATAATTACTAAACTGGAATATTAGTGTGCCGTAGGATACGTGGAATAGGAAGAGAATTATTAGACACATGAAATTCGGCAATATCATAACTTTTATCATTTCCGGAATGCTAATATCCCCTCCAGCTCCTTGGAACACTAGGGCATTCGGTGGGGTTGCAACTGGTAGCTGTAGAAAATTAAAACATTATATCATAGCGAAGTATGAGAAGCGAAGCGACGACGGTATCGAAAAACTGTGATTACATCAATAATATACACTGGTCAGATTTAAAGCGTGTGGGTTCAGGAGTAATTCAAAGAACATACCAGAAAGGCATACGAACACGTTACAGTCACAGGGATTGTCAAGTAGAGTGGATGGATATTTAAACCCTCCGACTGTTAACAAGGATAAGGATTTTTCGTTATTAGCTATATATCCTCAAGAATATGCGTTGTGTAGATTTTGATAATTAAAAAATGTTTGTTTTGTTTTTTTGTTTTTACCAGAGAGATAAGCATTGGCAAGAAAACATTGACAGTTGCAGAATTTGAAGCAACTTCGGTACACCCAGCCGCCATGATCATGACCAATATTAAGATAAGTTCTTTCGGAAATGCTCTCAAGTAGCTGAGCTGATCTCCAAGCCAATGTGATAGTCCTGAATTCACTGCTCCGTCAGACAAGGCAAATCCGCCACCCATCAGGAATACAACCCCCCATGGGAGTGAGTGCTGAATGTACTTCCACTCCAAAAGTGGATGAACTTTCATCGGATTGTTTGCATGCGGACCTCCTGCAAAGTTTGTGAGTTTTCGAGGAGGAGGTTAGGTATTTGACAACGAATTCAATCATATCACATAAACTCATCATTACATCTTGGCATAATATTATATATATCATACAAAACGTACTTCCGAGAAATGCGTTGAGATCACGTGGTATGATAAAAAGGAGAAGAACGATAAAAATAGCTGCTGTAGAGTCTCCGACGCTCGTATTCGGAATAAAGTCAGCCCACCCAGGCTGGATAAACAAAAACAAAAAGGGAGTCAATAACCACTCATTCAATTCAACTGTAAAATGCATTGCATTCCTTGGAATCAACTGTATCGTAGTATATATCATGCATTTGAAATTGAGCCTACCATAAATCGTGGCTCACGGAATAACCACAGCAGTACAATCAAAATGAATAGTACAAAGACGGCAACCTCGTGGAATGTCATGGGCCCTAGAGCTTTATACTTGTCCTCAAGGACTTTCTCTACGAGCTTTTGTTTCTGCTTCTCCTCCTCCACCTCCAACCTTCGCTTTTCATTGTATTTTCTCCAGAAACAGAGCTTGTCCGGGACTCCAATGTAGTAGACCACCAGGTATACCCAACATAGCGCAACGTTTATAGCCATTGGAGGGATATTGTATAACATCCAAGTGGCAAAGGAAATGTCTAGGTATTTTCCATTTTGGCTGACGTCCACTCTACAATTTCAAAACATAATGTTGTAACATAACTCAAACGGCAAATGCCTATTGAGATAAACAATACATATAAGACGTGTGTGCTGCTTACGGTTTCATCAGTTCCTGAAACACCAAGTTGCTAGCTGTTCCTGTTATGACTCCAGTGCCTTGAAAAAAAACAGATTAAAACCATCAATTCATTTTTTTTCTTCGTTTAGTTTGTGTAAAGAGTTGCAAAATCTACATTCACTGCTGCTGCATGAATGCATTTATTTTTTTCTTCACCGGAGGTTCTATTTTGGGATTAAACTGACTTGCTATATGTTTATGTATTTTGTGACTTGTGGCTACTAACACGTATACAAGCGCCTATTTTGCCATATAGTTTTTAAATAGATATATAGGATTTTAAAAAAAAGCTGCTATACCTCCAAGATTTGACGCTAAACAGATAGAAAATAGGAGCATTTTTTTAAGTTGCTTTTTCTTGATGTCATCAGGATGTACCGTCTCCATTCTACACCAAAATGTAAAAAAGATTTTACGTATGAAAAAACGAATAGTTCACGATGTTTATGTTTACATATGATGTCTAGTGTAAATTATGAACAATTTGTAATCCTTGTGGCTGTTGCAGTTAAAGAGAGCTTTTAGAACCGTCTTTACAATATCGTATTATAATATTGACAAAAGAAAGGATCTTCGGCGCAACGCAGTCAATTCTCAAGGCATTGTCATTATAGTAGTCGTAAATGGAGTCGATGTACCTTCAAACCTTCACTTCTCACAAAAAAAGACAAAAACCTTTGACTTACTCAATGTCAACATTTGTTTCCCCATTTGGAAGAAACTTTGTCATTTCGGTAGGCTCCACAACTACCATCTTTCCTTGGGCATTCATCTGCCGTATAGGCTTGTTCTTGGAGTTGTTTGTATACTTTACTGCTAAAAAGGGTAAATCTGCTTCCGATTTTTCTCGGAATACGGATGGTCTCCTTTTTCTCGTTGTCTGCTGCTCTCGTGGCTAAAGGAAGGCAGAAAGGAAAATAATATACGCAGATGAGAAGATGAGTGAGTGCTGTCATCGGCATAAGCTCAACCTTTCACAAAAAAAACTACGCGAGACGACAGATTTAACGGGGGAGTGAGTACTTGTTAAAAAAATCAATCAAAATGCATGGCTAACAGGACTTTGTTTACCCTTGTTGCTCATAGACAGTGAATTACGCATTTCAGTATATACATCACCGTCCAATATATAAGGTATAATTGGTAAGGCGCTTAAAACTTCATTCTAATATACTATTCATTTAGTTGAATGAGTTTGGGAATACTCGTGTCAGCTATGTTTATCTTATATATACGGATATAGTTTTACGGTTTAAAGAGGTACTTCATAATATACAGAAAACCATTTGCGACTCGCATTAAAATGGAGTGTCTGACTTTGAGTCATGGAATGAGTAAATGAAACCCAAAATTCATGAATGAGTTGTAGGGAAGCACGTAGTAAATACGAGCTTTTAGTATGTTGGTTTCTACGTGAAAAAGTGTAAATTAGAGATAAATGGAAGGAAAGCCTTAATGAGAAGAAGGCAGAGGGTGTCTTGTCTTTGCAAACATGACGAAATAAGCTGTGAAGTCAGCGACCTTAGCTTGTATAGCTCCATCTTACCGGATATATTTCATCCAATACAGCAACCGTGATCGGGATCACCATTGCGGCTGTAGCTGTATCTACAAGTGATACAAGGAACATTTAGTAATTTAAAATGATTATCAGGGACTAACAAGCAACAGCTATCCTTACAGAAATTCAAGAATCTTCTAGAAGAAAACTTACTGTTAATCCACATTGAAAGGAATGCGGTCGTTAACATCACCCCAAGCGTCAACCTGAGTAAATAAAATGTTGCATTTTTTTGTGAATATTTGTGATCACAATGCAATTAACATATCATTACATAACGTGATTCGATGTTCATCATGTGTCTACCAGTTTGCTAGTAACGTGAAACAGACTCAAAGGTAGCAAAATGCTAACATAAGAAAGCTGGTTAAACTCGATGATGCCATAAATCTGATTAAATCCTCACATCAATCCACTGCCAATTAGGTGCTTATTCGACTACATACAACATTGTGAATGCATGACTGATAGTGACTGCATGACTCGTAGTATATTTCCACAAATTAGGGTTCATTTCGTGTCACTTCCATATCAATGCACAGCATTCACAACTACATGACCAATACATACATACAATATTGAATATTGAGCCAATTAGTTGGGCATATTACATGACAGAGAGAGAGAGTACAAGGAAAAGTGCATCTTATCCATGGTATAAGGTCATAATAACGACCAACTAGCCGGCGACTTGTTTCATGCTAATCTGCAATGTCATGTTTCAACTTAAATGTTAATTGCTAATGCGTACGTACCTATATAGCCCTCACTCCACATATTCCAGACTTACCTGACTAATATTTAGGGTTAAGTTACGCAAAAAAATATTGCGGTACTA
>JAANSN010003687.1:0-17542 GCA_036850665.1 Dicranocentrus wangi | reverse complement strand
ATCGTAAATCTTAGATAAAGCGATCACACACAGTTAATTTTTAACTAGTCAAGTCCAGTAGGAATTCATACGTTTAAATTTAAAGTAAACCCTACATGATAATTCGAGCTACGAACAATTATGGATGGACATGACATATTGATGATGAACAAGGAATTGATGCTCCTCTTTGGTCTTTAGTAGGAATTTACAAATGACTACCTCACTAAAACCCCACACATAAGTAAATGACCCACGTCCAGCCAGAGAGATGCGAGATGCACTAAATAAAATAAAATACACACAAACTTCAGCTCTCTCTCTCTGGTAATACAAATACGTATATTAATAACTTGTATGTATGCACTCTCGGTCAAACTGTGAAACGGTTGTGATGTGAAAGCACCTGATGATCTAAATGCAACATATGACTGTATCACACATCACACATATCGACAACATCATCATCACAAAGTACTTTTTGGATACAACATCGTATATAACATTAATGCACAGCGTACATTTTTGTAACACATTATCACTATCACTTTTTCCCTATCTTCATCATTTTTGTGTGCTGATGCTGATATATGAAAAATGTGAATATTATGAATTATGTGATATGAAGAGTTGTATGCTTGATACACGATAAGCAACTAAAAACAACGACTAAAAACGACAACAAACAAAAGACGGGACACGGGACACGGGACACGGGACATGGACTATGGACTACACATCTTCACACAACTTAAACCACAATAACACAAGATTTTAGATTTTTTCAAGACAATGAATCAAGAAAGAAGAAAAAAGTAACCACAACACACGTTTTTTCCCCTTCCGAGATTCAGTAGATCCCTTCTTCACACTTTTTTTGTATAATTTTCCTTAACGTAAATGTCACTCATAAAAACAATAATTATTATTATTGTTATCAACATAGAACCACCTACCATCATCATCAATATCATCATCAACAGAAACACTTTTTAAATGTGTGAACTGCAAAAGCTCCTTTCTGAATCTGGTATAAGTAGCTTGTGCTTGACAAGTGTGCAAAAAAAGTGTAGGTATATAACTTTCGGCACACGGGAGTATTATTTGATCTTTTCAAAGTTTGCATATGTATAATATTGTGTATTTTTTAGCCAGAAAAAAAAATGTTTCACATATATATTCATCACATCACAAAAACTCGCACAAGTAGCCAGAGAGTCACAGAGAGATATATAAAAATACCAATTCGTTCGTATTATGTTTTCATTTTTCACTAAATGATTACATTACATATGGCATTGGCACCTCCTCAGCAATCAAGCTCTGAAAAAACGCTCTGTCTGTCTGTGTGTGTATATTATATTTATGTAGCATTCAGGATTTTTAGTGAAGAGATGCAGATGTAAAACGAAACAGCAGAATATTATTATCATTCATGATGATGATCATGATGAAGACTCCCACACACACCAAAAAAGTTGTAATGTTTTTTTTTTCAAGCTGAGAAGCCAACATCTCTCTAAAACCGCTTGGCTGAATGAAGAAATTCTCTATGTATAAAAATCTATCTGTGTCTATCTATCTCTTGTGATGTGTAGCTGAACTTGAAACGTGAGCACATAAAAAATCATCCTTATTGTTAAGGAAGTCTGAAGTCTGTGGTGGTAAAAGAAGAGAAGAGGAGGAGGATGTTAAAGATGATGATGATGATGAGAGTTCGATGTTGTCTATCTATGTGTATAGTTTTTGTCGCGATTCCAAAATGCTATGTGGATATTGTGGATATATGGATTATTAGTAGGGATGGATGGATGTGTAATAATAATAGGAGGAACACAAAGTCGCGCAGAACGAGAACAGATAAGAAACGGATGAAAAGGAGGAAGATTCACTCGTTTTTTAGATTCGGTGATTGCATTTCATTGTAGTATGTAAAAAGGTTTGCGATTAGGATAATGCATAAAAAATACGTATGTATTCCCTATAGGCTGGTATATTTGTTAAAAGTAAGTAGTTAGGCGTATGTGTGCAATATAAGTATATGTAGGTGAATATTTTCGTTAAGAGGAACAACCAGGTAAAAAAGCACATTAATATATATTTCTTCACTTCGTTTTTATATTGATAAAAGCAAATAAAACGAGCATTTACGAGAATTGAGGGTAAGAGTAAATCACGAAAGGAGATTTATGCGCGTTTTTTTAGGCTCTCACTTTTCCGAATATATCAACATTGCGTTTTCCAATACAATCTAAGATTTGCTCGTCGACACTGTGTGATACATTCTCTCGATGCACGTTTTTCTTCTGTGTGTGGATCGACTCAACCTATAATTTGGCAATTATGATATGCAACTAAATTTCGATTCGTGCTCCTTTTGGTCATCAAACTTTTGGTAAACCATTCACTTCGACACTTCATTCACTTTGAACTTTTTCCTTAAAGTGAACTGAACTTGATGCTATATTGCTATTGCTATTGCTATCACCACTTGTGATACTGATTTGTGGTATTTAAGAGAGATAATGTGGAGGAGAGCCTGTTTCATGAGACAATGAGTATGCGCGCTAATAAGATTATCATAAGTTAAGACCTTGCTGTTATCTTCATAACTCGTCGGGTTGATATTGATAACACAAATTTTGTTCCAAAAATGGAATTATTATGGTGGATATTTAACGAATATCTCAACACTCAGGATTTAAAAATGCGATAGCACAAAATAACACACAACTCTCAAAAAGCTTTACCTTTTATTGATCAACGTTAATGACTGGAGTGTGCTGTGTGGGACCAACACCAAACACTTCAAGCTGCACCAGAAACACATTAACGAAAATATGGTAAACACTCACGAACTCACGTAGAATGCAAACATACACGCAGTTTAATTACCGTTTCCTTTTGTTTTGTACGCGCTACAATTCACTGCGGTGAAATTAATTTATCCTGCTATCGCCGTAAATCATAAAATTCGGAAAAATTGCCACATGAATTCACAAAAAAACTTGCTTGTGCCTTTAAAAACCAAAACAAGACGAGCGGTAGCGGTGATTGGGAAACCATCTAATGTACACTTCCCCTTACTGACTGAGATGTGTTATACCTATAATTCCATAATGAATGAATAAATGGTTACCTGTTGCATATAGATAGAGTACTTATAGCAAAGCTGTTAGAAACAATGCTAATTCTCGGCTAATGTGCTTACTGTAGAAAAAGATAAACCTGCTCTAAAGCCCTATTAGCTACCCACGCTGCTCTGTTTCACACTCAATAATTTTAAACGTTTTGATGGGCCTACGTTGCGTGTACATCGGAATTCGTAGGTATTCTCTAATTACTTTAGCATGTACTTTCTGATTATGATTAACTATGGTTTTTCCAAATTAGTCCTTTTAACGCTAACTAGATCTTCGTCTCGTTTATGTTGATGATGATGGGATCCATCGATTGCGATTGCTATATTTCACGAATATGATTGCAAACTATATAGTAACCATTAACCATATATATATTAGTAATTAATGTGTGTGCCAGGTGAGGTGTGAAAAATACGACCACCCTTTCCTATCGTGCGAATTGGGATATAAAACCTGGTAAATGATTTTTGATTGAGTCTCTGTAAAAAAATATTGGTTCCTTTAGTTGCTGAAATATATTTCTTTTATAGGCGTATACAGCGTTTAACAACCTTGTTATTAGGGTCCATCCTCGTTTTAGTTGTTATTGCTATTTACCAATTCCTAATTTTCGTATGCATGCTCATATTGCATATCTCCCTACTTAATACTTATATTCACACTCAGCTCTGCAATTGCTCACTGAACACGGTGATGGTGATGGTCTCTCTAGTCTACAACCAACTAAATCCTTGTGCATGTCTATGCATTTTATGAGAGGATGTATAATGGATTCATAAAACATGAACTAACAGACAAAATTCGTATATACGTGGTTTTATGAGCAAAGTGATATGATGAAGTAGAACTGGGACTTACAAAGTGTTCACCTTTTCAACATCATACTATTCGATTCAGCGATAGATAGGTATATAATAATATTACTATTATTAAATGAGAGGCAGGTATTGAAGGTTTAGGAACTCATATTACGTTGATACATACATATATAGCAATGCAATAGCTAATGTACCTGTTTGATGCACATTCACGTATATCTTTCACTCTGTATATTCAAACGTCAACTACTGAAATACCTGCGGAAGGAACGGGCCACAGCCACAGGTAAACGTACTGAGGAGATACGCAAGGTTGATAGCACTTGCACTGATAATAGTAGCAGATATTTAAGTTCTCTTCGAAACCATTGTGTTCATCAAATATCTTACATGTTCCCAGTTCCCATCAATGATCTTCTTCCTTTTCGAAGAAGCACTATTCCTCTCATGATCCTTTCATTGCGGTTATTTGAACGTGTTGCAAGTTACAAGAATTCATAACCATGCACGGTCGGATGGTTCACTTCCACTAGCCTACTACAAAAACTTGAACAATGTACATGTAAGCTTAATGTATATATGTGAACCTAAAATGCCGAGGACAAGCACGGAAGCCGATGCGACGACGTTTCAAAATAAGGAAACAGCAAAAATGAAGAGCTGCAAGACGAGTGCAGAAGTGAATAACATGGATACACACTATCTTTGTTCTTTTAGTTCTTTGCTTTCTGTGCCATTTCCTTTTACCATAACCGTACCAGTCATCATTGGGGATTGGGATGACTTTACAATATACACCCCGACATTCTACAAAATATTTATATTTGTGATTTTTACTTGACTTTCCACTTTACCGTATACTCTAGGTAATGTGGGATTATCGCGAAGGAGAGGATGTTCAAGTTTTTATTACTATTATGTAATGTAAGCAAGCTTGCGGAATACGATATGAGTCAAATGCACCGAAGCCGTAGCAGAATAGCAACACAACGCGACAGGTTTGGCTGATGATGACCACCCCACATATAATAAATATCCTTTACTTCACTCCCATTGTACGGTAATAAGCATTCACCTGACATTCAGCTAACGTATATCTTTCGGATGTCCGTTTGTTTGTAAATGGGCATGGGAGTAGATTGTAAGGGAACAATGAAACCCGCAGTGCAGTAGTCTGCTAGTATTTGGATTTGATTCATAAGGGAAAACGGACCGGCTAACGTTAAACTGACAACGCGAGTCAACTGAGTCATTTTAAACCGCATTCACAACTTTGGTAGTCGCTTGACTCTTCTGCTGCCAGGATTGTGCATAAAAATAATTTTGGATGTGCATTGAGAGTCCACTGTTAATAACCGTACCCTTCATGATAAAATATTGAACACAGGTACAGTAAATAACGCAACTGCAATCTACATATATATTCTACATAGGTAACAAAGCCATATTATGTAAGGATCTCGTACGGCTTCAAAGACAGATTTCCATGTATGCACAATTTGAGCATGAAGCGTGTACATTGTCATCAATGTAAAACATGAAATGTCTGACGTGGTCTATTATTCTACAGAAGTAAAAAAAACACATTAGGATTATCATATAGGATCCATCCATACTGAAGTGTTCACAACGATTAGGAGAAACTAATTTATAGATGGAATATTGAGATACCAACGCTGACCATTACGCTGGCAATTGAATTTTCGTGGATATGCATTTTGCCGAAATAACAATTTTTACTACTTGTATTGTACTACTAGTTGTATTGGAATAAGAAACCGTACCCGCAGAGTGTGGTTGGTTATTAATAGAAATATTAACTGAGATTTTAAAAATAGGCAGCAACACATGTTGCCATTTCTCTCGTCAGTAACACACCGTGTGTGTACTGACAACTGGTTTGATCATTCTACTCTTATGAAATTCCCTGTGAAAAACTTGTTTTTGTGGAAAACAGGAATGATATACTTAAGAAAAATAATACATGTGTGACTTACTGTATTTTACAATATAAAAAGTTGGTAAAAGTTAAAACAATAGAATGGAGTATGGAGAAAATTGCAACTCAAATTGCTACATTATTGAATGTTTGTATTCTGAGTGTTTTTCATGGTCAACGGGAAAACTGCCGTAGCAGACTAGGATGACATGAATATGAAATTACAAATGGATCTGGTTGTGTGCAAGTTTGTTATTACAAGGACATATTATTTTACACACTTGGATATTAGATAGTTTAACTCAAATGATATTTTTCCTTAGTCTGCTCTTCGACGTGTGTGTATAGTGTATGTACGAGTAGAAAAAGACCTTTGCCACTTGCCAGACTTTGAAATTGCAATCCTATAATATGTGACTGCTGCTCTAACATTGTACTTGTGTACGTATTTTTTGTATGTGTTGGGTTGCGCCGTTGCGCGGTAATAAAACGATGATGCCTCCTATTATTCCGTCTCTGATGTTGGTCCCAGTACTGTTAAAGAAATTATTTTCTCTAAATTAAAGTTTGCCAAAACAGTCTTGAGAAACGAAACCGCAAATAATGAGTCTGTCATTTACAACGCAATGGCGAAATAATATTTTATATCCAATTCCCGTAATATCTTCTTTATGGTTTCTGAAGGAGTTAGTTGCTTTAATGCAGTAAGCGCACTATTCTTTCGTTTCAAGTCTGTAGGACCACCAACATTAATTTCAAAACGAATTATTTTTAAAAATTAGATTGATTTTGTTATCATGAAACGGTGAGAATAAAGGCTACAATCTCATCCTTCTTTGAAAAGATTTATGATTTGAATGCCAAAAACTAGCTTAGGCATGACATACTACAACACTTGATGCATGAGGTAGAAAGATATAGCTACCTATTTGTTGAAAGATGCAACAATGAAATATAAGGTAGCATAAACCATAAAGTAAGAACGGGAAACGAAGGTAAAAAAGACTTGGACATGGACATGCATGTCAAACACGGCAACATCAAACCGCAGTCTAACCTTTTTTCATCGTTGGGTTAAATTTTCTATTTGGCAAGTATATTTATAATGTACGAATGATCAGCGTTTTCGATAAAATTATATCTTCCAAGCTTGCATTTTCCGATATACTGGTTATTCGTCAGCAGTTCTTAAGAAAAACGCATCTAGGTCTAGATAGGTAAACCATGTACATACCCACTTGAAATCAATATATTGTATTCAATTACAACATATCTCACCTTCTTCTAACCGCAGCAAGTCAGTTGAAGACGTACTGAAACCTGACGTCCTATCTTGAAACAATAATTTCTCATCTTTCCAAGTTTCTATGCAAATTCCTTGAAGGAATGTACATTACAAAGCTAGACAGCGAGCTCGCAGTCGCAGTATACATGAACATGATCATTTTGTTGAGCTTTTAGTGCAATAGTTTGACCGGTAGAAACTACGAGTCATGTTTTGAGAAGTGTTGAATGTTGAAACTTGAAGTGTCGCATGTATTCATAACCTTTACTTCTTCGCAGACAGTTTCCGATGCGAATGGTAAAAAATTAAACTAACAGTAAGCAAATAGAGTCAGCTTCCAAAACGCACGTCTTCATTTCATGGTGACCCTGATTTTTTAGTTTAAATGATCATACTGCCCAATCAAAAATATGTTCACTCATATATAAATATTATGTTCTCTATATCATGCATTGTAAATCGTATTACACTTTTGCGTTTCCCAAACTGTTTACAATTTTACATACCTACATGCACGCCGTCGTACTGGCAAACTTTCAATGTATTATCTTGATTACCCTTCAAAAGTTATTAAATACAAGGATGGACACACGAAAACGAAACAGGCTATATTGTGTGAAATTCAGAATAAAAGTGTTGAAAGTTAGAAACAGGATAGATTCACGCACGGTGAACTTATTCTGCTGATCAAGCTAGCTGGGTAAATAATAATGATAAAAATACATAAAATGAATAAATTTATATCTCCCGACTCCTGAAAATTCCTTTAATAAATGGATATATACGCATACCGTGCATACTTGCATGCAGATGTTTTATGCAAATAGAAAGCAATAAGTTAATAAATCAAGTCGAAGCGTAAGCCCAATGTAGGTAGTATTCCTACCTATATACATATAGTTGGCTTAAGTGAGTCGTGCTTTCTTCCCCGTAGCAGTGCTTCTAGCCTCAATAGTTATACGACTTTGCTTACCGTGACAAAAACATGAGCAAAATTAATTATGACCTCATTCAAGACTAACAAAAGCGGATTTCTGATTTGCATTTTATATTTTTATTTTACCCACATGACATGTACACCATAAATTTGTATATAAAAGCAGAGAAACCAGAGATTAGCAAAATTCTTCATGACTAATAATGTCCTAAAACGATATTTTTGGGGGCTAGAATTTATACTGTGAACCAAAGCAGAGATGTAAAACTACGGCCTAATTACTGTTTGCAGTCAGTTTGTCGTCTTTTCTTGTTAAGACAAATTCCTACACAAAAGCAAAAGCGGCAATCACTGTCGAATTCTCATGGCCATTGAATGATTTATTTTTGCGAGAAGAAACGCACGTCAAGTGCAATAAGTGAATTAACACCTCTTTTAATGGTTTAAATTATGCTAATTATGTGTGTTTAGATCGAAATCGTTGTAATATGCATGCAATTACGAAGATGACTGGATACGATAATGCTTATTTCCAACTTTGCACGATTTAATATATACGCGCATATGGTCGGTATTTTATGTAAATACGATTGTAGCCATTTGTACCTCTTCTGGTACAGTCTTTTCTTTCTTGTTTTCAATTTGCATGAAAAGATTTCAACTCCTTCCTTAAACGGTTTAAATAAAAGTTTATGCGGTATACTTCACAAGAAGTGAAAACTATGAAAGAGCTGTGGTTATAACGAATAAAAATAGAGGATGCATGTGTGCTTTTGTAAGGATATTCGCAACACATTCATTCATTACAGTTTTATTCAGTCTTCAAACCCTCTTTGTTTGCGAGTGCATCAAAACAACCAAATTAAATTTTTGCGTGCGACGTTCCTTTGCAAACGGGAAATAGTCTTTGTACTTTGTTTTTAACTGTGGTCTTGTCACGTTATGAATTTGCTAACACCATCCAACGAACGAGGGTTTTAACTTGGGACCAGTTCGTCGTAAATATCAATTAGCATCTTAATTGACAGAAGTAAAAATCAAATTGGAAATGCAGCTATTGTTTTGCCTAACTTATGCCTGTCGCACACTCGTACGCTATATATTCTAATATATTCTTGTCTCTTTCTGCATTGTATTTTGGTGTGAGTGGGAGGTTATTTTTTTCTTGAAGTGGAACATGTAGCGATATAATACCTATTTAGATGTGTCTAAGGCTATTAATCATCACTCGTTATCGACCAAAGTTGAACCTTTCTATGTAGCCATATTTTCTTCCCCATACAAAGAAGCAAGCGCCAATACCGGTTTTAAAAGGGTACGTTTGAATCGGTTTTGAAATTTTATTGGTATCGTGGAGGACATATAATGTGGCAAGATGTGAATCTAATATGGGGATTATAAATCGAAAAAACAAACAATTATAAAACTTTTAAGCAAAATCATTTAATCGCGAATAACATACGAGTTGTTTGTTTTTGTTTGAATGAATCTTATCAAGCAATGCATGTTAAGGAGAGTGGAGAGTTTTTCCAACATTCATTTTAAAATATCATGACATAGTTTGCATTTATTGGTAATAACGCTAAACTGCAATACGAGTATCAACTAATACTTTAGTGCTACGTAGTACTCAGTCAGTATTCAGTATCAGTTTCAGTATATCATGAGTTAATATAATTATAATACTACCGATAAGTAGGAAGAAAGTATTTTTTAAATCATGAAGTCATCCTATTCGTTCTATTTGCTGTGATTGCATAAATATTTGCATTGAGGTTTGAGATATACGTACGTATACATGGCTATTAAATGAGCTGGACTAAATGTTAAACCATCGTTATGCGTGGAACAATTATTTATGCTGCAGTAAAATTGTCTTCCTACTCCGTTTAAGTGAAAAAGATTACATACCTTATTCCTTAAACTCTTATCGTCGTAAATGCCGTAATAATCGTAACTTCAATTTGGTTAAAACATAAAAAATGTCAGTAATATGTCAAAAAATAGCCCGCGTTTATGTATGTTTCTTTCGTAGGTAACAAACACGATTCAGACATTGGTTAATATAGCTGCAAAGAAAAGTTAAACTGTAACTTAAGGTCTGCTCTTCGAGTGGCTTAAGTAATTTTGTTGCACATGTGATAAAACCAATTAATTCGCTCTATTATAATCACATAAACAAGCCTACGCATGAACAATTGTGTGAAAGGTTCTGCAAATATAAACTGGTAAATATATTGCACTCGATTCATCTGAAGACACAAAATTGTTAGCACTAGCTACCTAATCGCTCATTATAAACCTACAAGTTTGCAAAAATGTACACACCGCAGTAGACAACATCAATCATTTATTGTTCAATTCAAATTAAATAATAGTTTACAGTTTTACACTGCTTAAGAATTTTTTCGAAGGTAAACAATTACGTAATGTAAACAAGAAAGATTAGTGATAAGACCCTCGTAAAATCAAAGTCTGTTTTGTAATTAATCCTTTTTTAAGTTAGCGGAAGGATACAGTATTACAGGACGTAAAAGATAAAGCTGAGAGAACTTTTAGTACTTGTTACTAGTACGCATGGTGCACGCGAAGGCGAAGCACAGAAAGATTTTACAAGAAAATGAAGGTAATTAGTTGAAGTTTGAATTGTATAAAAGTGAGAAAAAATGTAACAAACTTGTAAATACATTCAATTTCTACAGAAGATAACTAGAATTTATAATGATTTTACTGATTTTCCAAAAGTTTGACGTATTCATGTAATACTAGAGGTATCTGTGTGCTTCAAATGACTTAACCCCTCTCCCTTTCCAATGTTCCGAACAACACGACACGCAAGTATTTTATATTATGTAATATGGTTTCTTCTCACGCAATATAGGCTGGAAACTGTACGTGTTATAATTATAATTTTGCCGACTTGTTGGTATAGGTAAAGATATGCCACCCTTATAAAAAGTAAAATAAAAGTATGTGATTGTATCTACTGAATGTTTTGGAGCACACCTTAGCATTTACATTGAATATAAATAATTTGCAGAACAAAATCCTCACACTTTTCCTAAATTAAACTACATGAATCACCGCGCAAGCACATGGAAAGTAAATGTAATTTGTAACCTGCTGTGACTGGCAATTCAGATTCATGAAAATCTTCAGATTTGTATAATCAGAGTAAAAAAAAGTTTTAATTAGACGTTTTAATTAGAAGTTTTAATTTATTATTCTAATTCTAACTTCCTAACTTTGTATATGGGAGAGAAATTAAATTGAACATACATGGTAATTATAAGCCCTAAATCTATGGACGTGTCAACCAAGAAGTTGTTTTTCATCAGCGATCCATCGGAGGAAATGTGAAACCCTAGTATACAATCCAGGCATATTTGTCTCTCCACAGCTTCTACCCCAGGAGACAACACCAACTAAGTAGTACCTACCTAAGAATGGGACAAAAATATGGGAATTAAAGCCAAAATCTTGGTTGGAAATTCCTGCGTCTTTCTACTAAACGACATACAACAACTGGGATCGAAACAATTAAGCTTAACTTACCATTATGTTCACATTGCAAAGGACCTATGTCAAATATTAACCAAAATCAAAATTGAAAATTTATGGATATGCACATTTGTAGATATAGGTGACCTTATTTTATGTGAACTACCTCCACTATCCCCAAAACAAGCATCCTTCGATCCGCCAGCACACAACATTTCATCCACATATTGCACTCCTCCCCCAAAGCCCCTTGCACGAGGCTGATCGGAATCGGAAAACTTGATTTGCCTTAATCTGTTGGTTTGCAGGAACTGATAGTTGCTGTTGTAAAGCTGGCTACATTTTTCTCGACTATGAATGGGGACAGAAGCTACACGAAGTGTGTCGGTCGCCGAATCCACAGACGCTAATGATTAAAACTTGGTTTGCATATATACGAAAACTACAAAGTATGGCGTTTGTACTCTGATATAAGTTTTATATACCATTAGTGCTTCCCAGTCCAGAAATCATACAGTTTTTCATGCCAGAATGCACTTCCCAGTCAAGATGATCGGGTAGACAGATAGGATGCACTTTATCGTTTATGTCAGCACCCCCTCCATTCGACCTTTCGATTTTGATTATAGCAATGTCATTTGCATATTCAGCGGGGGTTCCGTAACGACGATGTACAACTATGTTGGACGGTCGGATATCAAAAGTTTGCTCGTATGATGATGAAGAATGGAGCTTATACTTTCCTAGCTGTTAAAGTAGCTAACTTTATCAACACGTTCTAATAATAATGACGTCACAGAATTTCGACTATTGACGTACTTACCGTAACGCGATATTTGAATCTAGTAGATTCTACACAATGAGAAGCTGTGAGAATGTGATGTTCTGAAATTAGGGATCCACCGCATATGAATTCCCAGCTTCCGGATGGATTTCTCCGTTCTATGTAAACATGCCATGGTATAGGAGAATCTACAGCGAAACCACCAACAATCCTTGCAGCTCTTTCACTTGCAATTCCATTCCGACTTTCTCTGGATATCGTCGCTTGTCCACATTGGGAAATTTTGGCAAATCTCTGATTCCACGACGAGCCATGAAATAGCCTTCTTCCCGTCGACATAATGGTTAATCCATATGCATAGTGCAGGATTCCTAATCCGAGCAGGAGCAACAAAGGTAACTTATGAGCAACCATTTTGATTCGACTGCTATCTCCGAATTTTAGTTTTCGTCCCGGAATGATCAAATATATACCACTGAAGAGATCCTGGAGGTGGCTGAAATAAAGGTGATTCGATACACGTGAAATTTTTGTTGAACCTGCGGGCTCGGTGGAAATGTATGAATCCCATAAAACTTACCGGATTAAATCTGTGCTTTGAGTAGAAGTTATCAATTGTAACGATTGCAGCCTCTTGGGCTATGTTAACACGCAATAAATTCAACGGCGAAAAGTAGTCAAGATTTTTTATCACTGGCATGAGTGATTTCACGAATAAACTGGACTTTGGATGTGAAATGTAACTACCAATCAAAACTCCAACAACGCACCAAAGAACTCAGCACGAGCTCAGGTGGTATAATACCAAACAATGGAAATACATATGAATACTAAGAAAATATGTGACAGCAAAAATAACTGTAAAAATAGACTGTAAAGGTTGGTTGGATTCTTCGGTTGACAAATTTTGTGTGTTCTGAATTGAAAGCTCGCATGTCAATTTATATCAATGATTTGTGTTTGTCCTTAAATTTGCTCCTCCCAAAAAACTAACAGAAAAGTACAAATTACCTTTACATTTATATGCTCACAACTCACAAATGTGATTTATATATATCATTCAATTCCATCCCATGTGCTTTCGTGTATAAACATTGTGTTCGTCGTAATCATGTAATATTAATAGTTAATATGTAACAATCTGTGTGAGTCACTAAAGACTCGATGAAAAGTATATTATATCATCATTCCCATCTATCAAACTGTCTACACGACAGAATGTGCCTCTCTCTCCCAATGTCCCAATCAGTGCATTGTTTATGCATTCTGCAATGTGCGAAAAGGGTGCAGACAGGACATAGAAACTAAGAGAGATGACAGTCTGATAATCCATAATCAATTCATCCTTTCTACGCAGTTATTAGACAACTGCAATAATCTTGACTTGGTTATGGAGTGAATAGAAGGAAAGTGAACAACGAATAAGTCATCATATTATATCAGCATCATATTCAAACTTACGTTTAAAGCTTATTGTTGGCATCATGGCATCAGATTATCCTAAAAGTGAGTGATCAGAAGAAGCATGCCAAAAAACGGACACATATGCGCAAAATAATTTGCATTTTGCATCCAAGCGATGACAAAGCACGAATAATATACCTTATATACATTTATATCTGTAGAAAGAATCTCCCATGATTGACCTAACTTAGCTGCCTACGTCCTTTCGAGTGAAATGGAGTGATATCCAAGTCCGTCGGCGGACTGCATTTTTGCAACTTGCAAATTACAAATGGCTACTTTTAGCTATTAATTTAGGATGAATGAAAGGAAGGAATAACTGACAACACGCAAATGTAACTGCGCTTCAAGCCATGAAGGTAAATGTTCAATCGATTTCTCATCAAAAACAAATCAATTTTTGCACCACATACCAAAAAGTGAAACCGGAAGCACATATATGCTGAATGCTGTTAGCTGTGGCTGTACTGAACTGAAGCCAGAAAACAAATTCTTTCGAATTCGACATCACGTCTAAGGCACAAACCAATAAAACAAGATTACCTATTTATTGCACCAATGGTTTGTTCTCGTTTCCCATGCACAAATTACAATGTTTAAAAAACATCTTAACAAGATGTGCAAAATATTTTGGTCAAATAGGACAAGTTTGATTGTTTAATTCCTAACTTAGTTTATTACCACCGCCCAATGGCTTTTACCTATGTGGGAAACATGCATGCAATTAAGAATTTTATGCACAAAGTAGAATATGAATACAATTGCAGCTGTATAAGCTAACCTAGCAAATTAATAACATGATAATGTGCGAAAGAAAGTGACAGGATGGTGGCAATAAAATGAAAAGCAGTACTTCCACATGTCAATTATCCAATTATGAAATCTTATTCATATGCTTCTACATACTTTGTGCTCTGAATGTCTGAACTGAATCTAGCTATATATAAACTACAAGTTCTTCGCTTTCGCTTGCTGGATCCGAAAATGTCAAAATCAGGGCTTCGAGTCCAGGGCCAACGAAACGAGCATCTCACTGATGTAATCTTAACGTAAAATTGCCCCTGACACTTTGTTGAACAGATTCAGAAGGGAGACACAGATGGAGATTAAATTACCACAGAAAACGAGTCGTAAAAATGCATCGAATATTAATGAACTATTAGCAAACTCGTTAGCGAGCGAAATGCATTTTGGTCGCAAAACGAGTTCAGGGGAACACAACAGACCAGATTTCACAAATCGAGTAATATCGAGTAATCTACGCAGTTCATTCTGCTTTTCAGAAATGGAAAAATCCGTATCTATGCATTTAGCAACAACTGCTACGCATCAGCAGCACAAGAAAGTGTTTGATTAAATCAGGTTAATCAGATGATGGCTGCGCTGGTGCGGTGCACACACATATATATCTTCTTTCAACGCTATTACCACATTTGTAAACTACACTGTCACCGAGCCCTCCACAAAGTGCTATCAGATCATGATCATACATATCCTTACATTCGAGTTCGACCAAGTGATTTCCCATTACATCTTTTTCAGTAGAGATGAAAATGCTATGCATCTTCTTCAGTCGTCACTGATTCTGCGTGGGACGTGGACGAAATGAGAATGCAGGCGGATGTAGCGGAATAATAGCAATATTATTATTATTAAATATTGAACAAAACATAATTTAAAAGCTTGATGATTCCACCACTACTACATCACATCACGGTTTTTCCTCCCAATCTCCAATTCACCAGTCTTTTACATTCTACAAGCGTAAAAACGCATGGGATAGATAATATATTTTTATTGTTGGTTTACAATAAACATGAAATCTGATTTCGTCCGACTTAATCCACTAATAATTGGTTGCGGTGGCGCATGGTGGTAGATTTGCCAGACTCTTTGAGTGATCTCGTGATCTGTCCTCAATTTCCACCTTCCTTTTCCTTTCCCCATGATTGCCCATCATGACGAAAGAGACACGCATATCAATACAAAGGAGCCATTATGGTATGGCAAAGAGGGAGGGAGAAATAGCGCATTTCTGGAACAGACCAAGGCCTGATCCCAAGTAGGGGGTATTACTGTAAAAAAAACCAAAGGTTGGGTATCTTGGTTTTACCCTTTGTTTATTGAGACCAACGAAATAAAGCTTAAATCATAAGAAAATATATTTAAGTCTCTAGAGAGAGAGTTTAAATAAGTACTAGAATTTGCCCGAAATCCAGTATCATAATAATAATCCTCCAAGAATTAGTGGATGGTGACGAAAGGTTGAATTTCTGGTAGCTCCGTTGTCTTTCTAGATGGTTTACCATTCCGTGATATTTTAAGGTCGAAATGAATACGGCGTTCGAGAAGCGCGTCCACCTCACCAAAAACTCACCATCTGCATTTGTCGGTTGACAGCAGTGTTGAGTTGCGCGAGTACGGTGTATCTCACGGTGGCAGTATACATGTCCTCTTGTCGCACCCTCAACGTAGGCTTTTCAGAGCATCCGGTGATGTGTACGACAGTGTCGAACAAAATTTTATAAAATTGCGAGGAGGAGAATACCGGACCTTCGTGGAGTTCATGTGGTGAGGGGTGTTTGTCAAAGAGTTCAGGAACGTGTACTCAGATAAGAGTGGACGTCAAGAGGAACCGGAGTAACATTCGGTTGGAGCAGTGTGACCCTGCAGCGTATGATACAAAGTATTGCCACGGGATTGATCCGAAAATGAGGGCGTACGAGTAACAAGTGCTCCCGCTACATCCAGGATAAATGTAAAAATGTAAGAATTATATGTTGACAAGTTAGGTAAAATCATTACATGACCTCAGTTGCATCAAGGAGAGTGTTCCACTCTGGGTGGAATCTTCAACTGCAGCAAAAGCCCAGGATCTCCAACCGGGGAGACGCAAGGTGCAATTTGCAAAAATCTCACTTCCGTTCTAACCTGTAATCTGACGATAACCGACCCACCCATATGGTGCGACCCCAAAAATCCTGCATCTTGTAAGAATCTCGAGGGCTTGTATCAATGCAACTATGGTCAGTGTGCCAAAGCACGACCCCCTTTCAAATGCGAGAAGAGGTGCATCTCTATCAACACTTACAACAAAAATATCATGATTCGACAAGGAGATGTCATCTGCACGGTCAGTTGTGATCTCGCAAGAGATATGGAATCGGGGGATATAGTTTGGACGAGCAACATGACCAGCTTCTCGAATCCAGGTAGACCCTTCATGCTCATGGTGTTCTGTACCACGTTGATGGAAGTACCTAACGACAAAACAACCTATGTATTATCAGACTGCTTCAACGGAACACTTCTCGAGCCCGACCACTTTGGCAACCAGACTAACATCACGTAAATCTTGCAAAGTCACCATGAGTCTTCACAGAGGATGGTGGATGTTCAGAGGATATATGCGCCACCAGAGGAAGACCTTCTAATTTACAATGCTACCCCCCTCTACATCAATCTTGATGCTTGTGTCGACACCCTCATCCTTCAGGATTTGAGAAGTTTCATGCAGAGTTTAGCGGGGATGGGAATGATCTCCGGAGTCAGTCCCGGTTCCAGTGCTACTTCTCTCCAAACCACTCCGACTTTGTGGTACTTACTTCGCCATCACCACCCCACATATCTTACGGCAATGTTTCTTAAAGAATTTTAGACGTGTAACTACGCTATAACTGCGTTGACACCTA